>JAUCNH010000109.1:3575058-3585367 GCA_032353275.1 Sardinella hualiensis | reverse complement strand
ACACACACACACACACACACA
The DNA here is from genome assembly GCA_032353275.1 of Sardinella hualiensis. Taxonomy (NCBI): domain Eukaryota; kingdom Metazoa; phylum Chordata; class Actinopteri; order Clupeiformes; family Clupeidae; genus Sardinella; species Sardinella hualiensis. The sequence goes on along the minus strand of JAUCNH010000109.1, from coordinate 3,585,346 downwards.
CACACACACACACACACACACACACACACACACACACACACATACGCACACACACCTGTCCTGATTTTAGTCAGTGAGCGAAGTCAGTCACCAAGGTATCATGGTTCACAGAGACCAAAGATACAAGAAGTTCAAAGACAGTCACCAAACCTAAACTATTATCGAACTGCTCCGCACCTAACCTACAGTAAAATACCATATTGAAGGCACGCCAGAGCAGCCACTTGAGGTTTTTGAGAAGCACACGTTGTACATATCTCATATCTGAGGCTTTAAGCATGTAGAGTAGGCTAATTGGGCCTGTCCCTGCAGCCTGAGCCTGAGCCTGAGCCTGAGCCTGGCCCAGCCCCATCTCCCGTCTGCACACGGGCGTGTTCGATAAAACATCCCCCCACCTTTCTTCTCACTCATCTCCACTATCTGGGGTTCTCCAAGCTCGATGAAAAGGTTCTTGTTCTTTTCGTACTCCTCATCGTCGATTATATTGATTTGAATAGTTTTGCTGAGAGAGAGAAAGAGAGAGAGAGGGAGGGAGAGACAGACAGAGGAAAAGAGAGAACAAGGACGGAGGGGAAGAAGCAGAGAGGACGAGATGCATGAAAAAGAAGCAGATGTGCGAGCATGACAGTGGCATGCAACATACTGTAGAAACGAAATTGTGAAGGGGTGATGAAAAGTGTGAGGCTTGTAAATTGGTGAGGGCATGTGAATATCCTAAAAAATGTATGCATGTATGTTTATCATTCTTGCCTTGACAAATTAAAACCACCACATACACAGAATATGGTCAAGTGTGCATGGCCCAAAAACATGACTTTCAGGTCAGATGAAAAGAGACTAGAGTAGCTAGAGTAACTTGAATGCACTACTAGGCTAATTGAGAAATTGAGTAGATGAGGAATTCATTGAATGTTGACAAGACAAGGAAAGAATGGAAAAACAAAAGACACAGGCAAACAAACAAACAAAAAAACTAAATTTTTAAAGGAAAAATCCAGAGACCAGACCCATATTCCTGTTCTTTGAGGCTGTCGAGTGCAGGCGGAAGGTATTACATCATGAGATATAACGAGGACCAAATTTGTGAACTGGCAGCTAACGCTAACTGATGCGGGCATAAGGAACCAAAACTTCAATAGCATTGGCTGCTATTTTGCTATTTGGTCGACGGTACCCCAAAATGTCATACAGTACCTACCAACAGCACTTGGCAACATGAAACAACAGGGCTGCTGGTTTACTCACTCCAGATGTATTTCTCTCTATTTCCAGCATAAACCTTAAGAATGTAGCGGAAATTGCTTGTTTTTCAATTCTAAACTGTTTTTGAAAATATCCTGAGAAGCAAACATTGAAGCCCTCAAAACATCAAGGACAATTCCTTAGTATCCTGCATCCTGTATTTGCATTCTGATTTGAGTTGTTCCACGGTAGTGTCTGCCTCTCACAGTTGAGGGCTGTGTGATGGCCCATTCATTTAGTAATGGAAAATATGTTAGAGTTTATATTACCCTGCATTCTCTGGAAGAGAGCCAGCAAGGGAGGCAGGAGCAGAAGCGAGTAAAGCAGGTTAGCACACACACACACACACACACACACATCTGTTGGACTGCTAGCATGCAGACCCCAGATTTTCTTTTACCCAAAACACATGGCATGAATACAATAAAAACATTGGCAAACCTGGCCTTGGTTTTTGCTTAGTTATCTTATTATCATATAGTGAAGTGTTGCTGACTTTTCACCAAAGATTTTCAGGATGCATCACCTAGAATTAGCTATGTAACTGCTGTTATGCTACCTTATACTCCCCAAATGCTAAAGTTATCATAACATCTAAATTTACACCTTTAGTTTTTTTCTCTAACCACCCACTAAGGCCAGCCCTTGAGAAGGTTTTAGGGAAAAACATGACAGAAAAGGAGAAGTGTGTAAACAAGTACTAAGCTGATTGAAAATGATCACAGGTCATGTGGGTTTTAAAGGTACACTATGACAGAATTTGTTTCTGAAGTTAATGAGAAGCCACACTTGCAAGATCAGCCATCAGTGCCTAACAGAAATAAAACAAAACAAAATACTGAAAGCAACTCTTGAATGACCCTTACGAAACTGTGCTTATTACCTTCAGTTAATATGTATCTCTTTAGAAATTATTCTTATGCAGAAATGATTATTATACAAATGTATATTTATAAAATAAATGTATGGGCAAAAATTTAATTAATTAATTTATGTAATTAAATTCCAAAACAAAATTAATGACTGTAGGGGGAGCTCCAAAGTTTTCAAAACTCCTTGCATAGGGCATCTTTAAAGACAGGTGGAAACTTGCCATGTCAGGCCAGTTTGTCAACATACAGTAGGAAGCACAGTTGTTGTGGTTTCTTTCAAGTGAAAAGATGGTGCAGAAATTGTGTTGAGAGAAAGATAAGAAATGAGGCTTTTCTTCTTTTAAATCTGAGTGATGTAAGCACTCCTGCCCCTCACATTCAAAATACTCCAACACCCTACAGTACTTCCTCCTACCTCAGTGACCTCTGACCCTGAGACTCCCTCCCACTCCCTTCCTTGCTGCCTGTACAAGACCCTCCACCTTGGGAGGCAGGTCCTTCGGCGCCATGGTCCAGTAGTTCCGGAATTCTCTTTCTCAATCCCTGTTCATGACTGGCCTTCTTCGTTCCTCAAATCTGATCAGAGGACCTTTCTCTTTCATTTCTCTGCCTTTTCTACTATTGCACACTACTATTTATTTAATAAATAAATATTGAATTAAAAATGATCTTATATCACTCAGGATAACAAAAGAATGTTAATATGTTAATGTATAATGTTAATATACAGCATACGAAGGCTACAGTATGCCGACATCTTGGAAAAGCACGTCTCAGTTGACCTGGTAATATTCCAACTCCATACATAGCTATGCTCAAGCGTGTCTTTAACAATATGATTTAGTCCTGCTTACAAAACAGTGTGCCAGATGTTTATCTACAATATTTGATGAATGGAGTAAATATAATGTATTTACATTTAGCAAACACCTCCTTGTATCACCTTGGAATTACAACACAGTGGCACTTCGACAACACTGCAGCAGTGCAAATCTCACCTCCAGTCAATTGTGAGCAGGAAATATAAACTTGTCATGGTAACATCAGTGCTCTGGCTATATATGGAGCTGCAGCTATGAGCCAACCAGCCTGGCCTGTTTCAGTGCTCCTCAATCCCTGCACTGTGTCTCAGCGCCTCTATATTTACCTACCGTATGGCTACATCTCTGAGATTAAATCATTTGTCAAATATCTATCCTGCTCAGGATCTATTTTAGGTTCTATTATGGCTGCATCTTTCTCACTGTTTATAGTCTTCAACCAAGCAAAACTATGTGAGTTTAGAGAGTAACTGTTCTTAATTCTCATCTACTGAAACTGACCCTGATCCCTTTCTCAATAGGCTCCACAGCCAGTAAATTTAGAATTATCCTTGCAATGAATGGAAAGACTTGTCTGTACCTGTATTAACCCCTGTATTATCAGCTTTTTGATTTGATAAATGAAATAGAGATAATCTGCTACCATATTATCATGTCCAGATGTCACCAATTAATGTACATGCAGTGCTCATTAATATACATGATTTGCTTAACACATGTGAATAATATCGAGGATTGAAACACTCACTTACGTTATGGATGAAAATAATAGTCAGGGCCAATAGCCTGCCCCCATCCCCCAACCAATCCCTGCCCAAGACTGTATATTTCATACCATATACATACATCTATAACATGACTGTTCATGTTTCTTCAATTATACGCAGCATTTTTGAAACATCTGACTGCAATACAGCAAATGTCAAACTAGAAGTACGAACAGAGATAAATGATGCTTACACAATCTCATCATTCTGGAACTCCAGCACTCCATGTGTGTCTTCAAAATCTTCACCGCCCCCTTTGGCTGTGCCCGCTATGGTTTTGTAGGGCACCACCACCACCCCACGGGCACCGGATGTACGAACAACCTTGACCTCCATCATGCCAATACTTTCACTGATATTAGTGAGTGGCTCCTCAAATGAAAAGATTCCAGCATGGTCATCGTCAAAGATCGTGACAGTAGCTGTTGAGGGGAGGCCAAGACAGGCCAGTGTCTCTGTATGGTTGGTTCCTGAGTATGTGATTGCCTCGGAGCCGCCTGAAACCACTCGCACATTGCTAAGATGAACAAAAAAATGCTCATCTTCTTCAAAAATATCGTCATCAATTATATTAATGCGGATCTCCTTTTCAGTTTCGCCAGGCTTGAAGATGACTGTGCCCTCAGTGTACTGGTAGTCAGACCCGGCATTGGCTGTGCCATCTTCAGTGCGGTAATCCACTGAGATGGTGCTTGTTAAGTCCCCACCTCGACGGACTATATTGAGAGCCACTTTCCCACAGTTCTCCAGACATTGATAGGTGGAGGGGTCAAAGAAAACCTTGGTTGAGACGTCACTGTCAGTGACCACAGATCGCATCTCGTGATGGCCCAGAGCTTTTCTGGCCTGATCGGCCGCGTGCTTCTTCAGAATATTCCCAGCCCCAGTCATGAGCCTGGTTGCTTGGCAGCGGTAGAAAGCGCGACTCTTCTGCTGCTGACTGAGGACCTGGTAGTTTGCAAGCTCAATGAGCTGCTCCATTTCCTTTTCCGGATGTTTCTGTTTGAGCTCTTTCAGGATCCGAGCCATCTCCATCCGCATCTCCTCTTCATCCATCTCTTTCTCGTCAGTGCTCTTGAACCCATCCAAGAACTCTTCCCCATGAGAGTTTAACATCTGTCCATCCATCTCAATGTCTGCTTTTGGATGGACTTCTGCCTCGCCTTCTGTCTCAATGATCATGCCCTTCCGTTTGCCAATGCGATAGCGTTTGTGCACGTACTTGTAAAACAAGAGTCTGCGGTCAGCCACCCACGCAAATAAAACACAAATGGGGAAGAAAAAGAGTGTGAGCAAACCTTCCCATACCTGCACCTCACCTGGGGAGAAGAAGGCCAGAATAAGGTAGAGCCAGGTGTAAGCGAAGATGCTCCAGAACGCAGTGACAAAAAACACCCGCAGGTGTTTGACCTTGCGGTGGTCTCCATCAGGGATGACGGACACACACAGCCCAATGATGACAAACATGTTGAAGGCTGCGCTGCCCACAATAGTATTGGGACCCAGCTCCCCAGCATCAAAGCCATGTCCACAGACTTCCACTACAGACAGCAGGATCTCGGGGGCGGAGGATCCCAGCGCCATGAGAGTCAAGTTGGAGACGGTTTCATTCCAGATGCGCACAGTGGTGGTGGTGATCTCACCGTTGGGCTTCTTGATGGTGATCTCCTTTTCTTGGGAGGTGATGACTTCAATCGATGCCATGAAGCGGTCGGCGATTATAGAGACACCCAAGAACATGTAGAAAAGACCCACAAAATAAATTGTGGCACGGGCCAGCATTTCTCCAAATGGTGGGTTGTCAGGTTTCCACACAGAAAAAATCACACCAGGCTTACATTCAAAACTTCCACCGCAGCCACCTGTCTCATTGCTCTCCAGCTTCCCTGAGGAGTTTCTGTCATCTACCTGTCTAGAGTGTGTCTCCAGCACAAAAAAAGACAAAGCCATCCAGATCTGCAGAGGAATCACAAGGGAAATCGGTTTATCCATACTGCTGGCCAGACGTGTCTTTTCAGTGAGTACAGTCCTGATGGGTCCCTGTATGAATGAAAAGGATGAAACTAGGTTAACTTTGTCTTTAACACTCAACAATCTGAACATAATATGTGAGCTCTCTCTTCCTTCAGTTTTAAGTCTATACACAAGAAAATGAAATACTGTGGAATAATATTTGGCCCATGTGAACTCCAAAGCAAAGAAAAATAACACAGAATAAAAGTTCAACACATCACCAGCATCATATCTGTTTTGTACTACTTGTATTGTATTGTATTGTACTGTATGTACTTATTTATCAAAAAATAATCTAATGGCTAAAGGATTATTATTCCCAAGTATGCCCAATAAATATAATTTAAACCTCAAATGGTTATTTGAGTGTAGGTTTAAGACCAGACTTCTAAAGATCATAATATTATAAAATAACAAGTCTTATTTACTTTCACTTTCAGTTGGAAAATAATGCTTATGGAGCATATTTGGAGAGCAAATTGCCTTCTTCATTAAAAATGAGATCATGTAAATTATAAGATCATTCAAATACTGTGTAATTTGTTGGGCCCCATCTCACAAACATTTTGCTAGTTCATGAAATCCATCTCACAAGTCTCTGAACATTGCCAGACAAATTTCCAAAAGCATTGTAACTAAAGAGGAATTTGAATCCAAACAAGATTTATAAGTGCTTTGGACCACACGTGCCACAGAGACAAAACAGTCCCATATAAGAATTACACACAAATGGCAGTACAGCAAAGAGTGACCTTCTGAAGTATCAGGCTCCAATAGCAGGAATGATGGCCTGAGAACTCTGCTGTACAGCTAACAAATTAGCATTTGCTCTGTAGGTAGATCTGTCTGGCCTCAGCCCACTGGGGCCAAGGACCAATCCCAACCCTTTATTCAGCATGTGGCGAGTAGACTCTCGACGTACTTGTATGGTCCAGGCTTTATGATTTGCTACCAATCAATCTGCATTACAATAACACCATTTTTGGATGTGCAAACAACATCCACTGTACAATTAAAACTGTTGTTTACATGAATAATACATATACTCCAAAAACGATAGATTGGATGAGAGACACTTCAATTGAACTTTATATCTCATGCTGGTTGCACCCCTGAAAACGGGAGGCCGATCATTCATTGCTTGACCATTCAGCACACCTTCATTGGTGTGGGTCTAGTTCCCAAGGAACAGAAATGTTACAACCATGTCCAAACAGCTCGTTCACACAGAAATATTAGTAATAATCATGTTAGTACTCATATAATTGGCCTATCCATGTCGATATAAAAGAGAGCTTTCATTATTACAAGGAAGACTATACAAGACAATGGCCAATGTAGGGAGATACGTATTCCCACAGTCTCTCTCAGCACACACTCATCCATGGCTGGGTACTCCAAAAGCACTATTTGCGGAAATTTTTGTCCAGTATTTACACCATTTTTATTTCTACAGAGTCACCTGAACATTTGACTACATAGTGGCCTTATATCCAATGTGCCCATGATTGTACATCCATTGCACACAGAGTCATTGATCATGCAGGTATACATTGATTAGTCCAAATGGCTGTTGCATTTTCCTCAGCTGTGATATTTAAATGAACAGATATTTTAATTGCTTGATTACTAATCAATCACTATTTAACAAAGCTGAATCAAGCCTGACATTGATGCACAAATGACATTTGTGATACAGTGGAACACATCTTACTGATTTGACATGCCCTAAGCACCTCCATTGCCTCCTAGCCCAAAACAAATGACTGCGGATCTTACTGCACTCTCTATAGGCCATCTGCCATCCTTTGCTAAGCATACCAATAAAGCACGAATTTCCCAATATGCCCAGTTTGTTCCAATGTTGTGCAAAGGAGTGGATAAAAGTGCAAAGGAAAAAAACACTCACCTCTGTAGTCCCTGTGGAGCAGAGACTCACTGCCTAAGGGAGAGAAGAGTCCACGATAACCTCTCTAAATTTAACAGAAACACACATTGTTTCTGAAGTGCAAGGCCTTGGTGAGTGTATCTAAACATGGACAGCATAGTTGGGCTGCTGCTTATCGTCTTGCATTCTCTTGACTCTGCTTCCTTACATGGTGTGCTGGAGGAGGCTGTCACTTGCTGCCTTACACCTAGCGGCCCTCCCAATCTGCTAGCCCCCTCCTGTCACCATGGACACGTGAAAGATAAAGCAGCAGTGATACTCCTTTGGCCTTTACCTTTCCCCCCTCGTCTGCATTCTCTCAAGAGTGGGACAAGTGCCCCCAGCCCCCTCTCCCACGACAACCTCTCCAGAGACCACATTTAGACAGCCCCTGCCATCTTCACTGATGAAAGGCTTATGTAGTATTACTGTATGTAGCATCATACCTCGTCTGTGACTTTTGGGTTGATTTTTGCAATACTTTTGTTGTGTCTTAAGACAATTGGACAGGGTTTTTTTTCACTCAGGTTTTAAAAAAGTGTACAATTTATGTCAATCTACAGTACAGAGCTCTGCTCTGTTAAAGCAAAACAAACTCACATCACCTGCAGCCATTTTTGTTGATATTGTTGGTGTCGTGCTGCATGTGATGGATTTTTTTACATTGTCACAAGACACCTGACCTGAATCAAGGAACCTCATAATGCAACATACTATAACGATTAGGAATGGCACATGTCTGTTAATACAATGTACAGTATATCATGTTTTATTAGGTTATTTGAAGATATACAACTCAAAAATTAACAAAGATGCTTTAAAGAACCAGTAGATTTACATGTTGCTGATTAGACCTATAGTTTCTTTTTACTGCCCAAAAATGAATGATCTTTTGTATAAAACCTATGAAAAGACAGATGTGATTAATTTTAATAGGCCATTGGAATATTTGAATATAACCTGATCAGATTGAATTGTCAAAAGGTAATTTTCAATGTATTGCATCCTACATTACGATTTCACTGAATATTAGATCAATACACTATGCTTTATTTCTGATTTCCTCAAAAATCTTCAGCAATACCACTCTTCTTTTAGATGTAAGGTTGGTTTTAAGCAACCTTTTCATTCCATATATTACAGTAAATGTCTCAAATCAAATCTTTGCTTTTGGTTTAGAGGACAATTTGATCTGTGCTGTTTTAAACGTGTCTAAACTTTGCCACAGAAATGACAAAGTGTAATTGTTGGTCAGATTAATTATTACATGATTACAATAGAACGAGTATTATTGTTCAAGGCATCTGAAGTGATTGAGATGTAAGAATCAGTGATACTACTGTAACATTGAGAAAATGCTCATTGTGTCCAAGAATAACTGACTGTTATGTGATGACATTGCCCAGCATGGGGCATAGTGCTGGGGACAGAGGCTGAAGTTCTCCAACTGCTATTGGTGGGAATGACAGTGATTGTGGCAGGGGATAATGTAGAGACTACTTCTGTTATCTCAACCTGTCATGATTGTAGAGGGTGACGGTGAGGGGTACAGTGTGGAACACTATAATGTTCTGAGATCCTGGGCTGAAGTGAGGAGAGAGACATGAAAGCAACAAATATTCGATTCATCCATAAATATAGATTAAAGTAGAGTCCATCAGAAACACTTGTACGTGGACATTTTAAAATATTTATTTGAATAAAACAAGAAACGTAAATGAGCTGGCACCAGCCAAGCTGGGGTCCTACTAAGGGGGGGATACTAAAGGTGGGTAATCATTGTCAATAGAAACTAAAATCTTCCTGTTTGAAAAGTGTATCTGATAGAGGCCCTTAGGCAGGGGTGGAGGCATTCTTCAGCTCTACAAAACACTACTAATGTGACCTTTAAGCCATGAAAGCAATAACAATATACCTCTTTCTATTCGATTCATTTAGCTACTTTCTCTAGGCTACTCCTTTGTTCACCCAATGCAATGCCATTCACCCACTCACCCACTCACACACACACATACACACAGACAGACATACATGTAGGCCTACACACACACACACACACACACACACACACACACACTACAGTGTGTGATGGTAAGTTTGATGCAGTATGCATGTGGGAAAGTGTTTATATACTATACATCTGAGATGTGTGTGTGTGTGTGTGAGTGAGTGTGCATTGTGCATGTGTGCATGTATATGTGTATGTGTTAGTGAGTGAGAAAAGTGTGTGTGTGTGTGTGTGTGTGTTTTAGGGGTTAGGGAGTGAGAAGTGTGTGTTCCCAAGGCTCCTCCATTTCTGACCCTTCTCCTCGCTGCTCTGATCGATCTGCTCATCAGAGGATCAAAGCCACATCTTCCACTTTTGCACATTACCCCCCAAACACACACACACACACACACACAATGCCACTGCATACTCATGCTAATAAAGCCGACCCACACACACAGTCATCCTATTACCCCTGATGATTGATCAGAGCCCCTCCTGACCAATTACGGTGCGGCGCCGCTAATGCCAGTGGGTACTTCAAAGCCTGCGGCCATTGATCCCACGCCCATCTCTGCACTCTGTCTCTGAGTGTGTGTGTGTGTGTGTGTGTGTGTGTGTGTGTGTGTGTGTGTGTGTGTGTGTGTGTGTGTGTGTGT
>JAUCNH010000109.1:3039377-3053917 GCA_032353275.1 Sardinella hualiensis | reverse complement strand
GCTATATGTATTACATTTCAAGATCAATTAAGCTGGTGCTCATAATTCCATGCAAACATGATATGTAATTTAAATACCCTTGGAGTTACATGAGTGAAGCAACACGACCGCACAGAAATAGACCAACGAGCAGATAGCCTCCGTGTGAGGAAAGGGATTAATATTCAGCCGGAGGACAATTTTCCTTTTTTATTGATTGGCGTGCGTGTTGTTGTCAACATTAAGATTTGATTACCGCTGACACGATGGCCGGGGTTGAAACAAAGCCCTGTAACGCACGCGCCGCAGTGTGCATATTAAATATAGCCAGTCCCTCTTGCCGGGGTAATTAATATGGTATTGTGGTTATGAATTTCCTGGCATAAGCAAGGGACCCAGTCTGCATGGTTTCTGTTGATTAATGATGGCGCAGCGCAAAGGGAGGAACGAATTCACTCTTTTTCTCAGCGTGCATCTCTCTCTCTCTCTCTCTCTCTCTCTCTCTCTCTCTCTCTCTCTCTCTCTCTCTCTCTCTCTCTCTCCTTGCAGTTCATCAGAGTGTGCAGGGCATAGAGGGGTGCTGACACTCTTAGCCTTTTAGCCCCCTCTCTGGTCAGAGTGTAAGTGTATTAATATAATTTCACAGTTATGCTTGATAAAAGTGTAGAGCTTTGCGCAAGGGGGTTACATCTTGCTAATCCCCTGTGTCACAAAGTTGTTTTAGCATGAGAGGCTCTGTGTGTGTGTTGCTGACAGTGTTCTCTCTCTCTCTCTCTCTCTTTCTCTCTCTCTCTCTCTCTTGCTTTAAGGTTCCTGTGAAAGCATTTTGTGCCAAGGTCCACACTTCTAGGGTATACACTACACTACACCAGCCATCCATTCCCCAAGGATGGTTCCCATTCAGTCTGTGTCATCTATGTTACTTGGTTCCCTTTGGCGACTCGACTCTCATCAATCTTTCATAGCTTTGAACCTACCATTGACCCATAAGCATTCTGTAATCTACTTGTCACCTATGCTGCACCTGAGTGTAAATGTTACAGATTGGGGGGAAACTGATGGAGTCGAATGCGAAGAAATCGATGTGGGAGGCTAGAACAAAGCCCTTATTTTTCCACACACCACACAGAGCATTTTGCCTTTCGTTTCTCTTTTTTTGTCTTCCCCATTCAGATTTGTATCCAGGGTTAAAAAAAGTGATGTGGTTCATACATTTTCCAAAATCCTTTTCCTCTGTCACAATAGCAAATATTACACAGTTAACAAAGCAGTTGAGGAAAAAATTATGTTCCTTTGACCATGTCTGCAACAATGATTTCCTATCCTAGGGTTTTTTTTTTATTTTTGTATCACAGAGGGGAAAATGAATGACTCCACTGGATTGGGCCTCTTTCCTCACTTTTGTGTCATTTCCAGGCCAACAGTCCCAAGAGAGTGAGCCAGCCTTAGGCGTGACATATATAACACATGGCTTCTGTCACACGGGCTTATTTTAGAGTGGCCTCCTTGGCTGCAGTGAGTTTAACTTTATGTAAATCATATTAATAAATTTGCTCCAAAGTTGCTCTAAGGATTTCCACTCCTTCCAGAGGGGTGACAAACTGACTCTAATCCTTTAGTTCAGTCCTGGTTCACTGATAACCCACCGGGTTTGGGATTGCATGTTTTCATTTGACATTTTAATTCTTTTTTTTTTTTTTTTCACGAAAGGGCTACTATACTAAAACACACATCCATTGATAAGTATAAATAGCCCATCTAATAATACACATTTCAAATACATAAATCAAGTATCCAAGAATTAAGTTACGCACATCAAATAAAAAAAGCATACAAAATATCGCAGACATATCAGTCCAGTTTTGAAGCTTAAACACAAAAATCACATTTCTGACATGGCAGTAATTAGTAAACAATGTCTGGATGACAAAGGAAAAAAAAAGAAGAGAGAAACTATCCAAGCCTTCAATAAACATTTTCAGCTACAATTTAGCAATGTTATTAAAATAACCATGGAAGGATTTCTTTTCTGAACTTCCTGCAGGGGACATTGCAGACATCTCTTCCGAATAGAAAATCAAATTCCTTTCTAAACTCAGTTGACCAACCCTCCTTTAACATTGCCTTGTTTTCAGTTCAATTGTAAGGCATTTAGATGTTATCAGTTTGAAGGCAGACATGATTATAATGTTTCTAAACTCATAGAACAACATAACATAAAAAGGATACATGATTAAAGTTTCATATTCAGACATTTTGACAACAGTACAGGGTTAAACTGGTTTGGCAAAGGGTTACTTTGCAATATAGCTGGCCAAATTTAACTCATGGCAAAGTTCACATTAGAATAAAACTCAGGTGGCAGCACCCCCTCAATATTCAATGATCACATACAAGAACACTCACGTGTAGACACATCCCAAGATGCTTCACTGGATAACTCAAGTTTAAAACCGGAGAATTTAAAGTTACTGGGCATGATCTTTTTTCTTTTTTTAAAGTGTGGAAGTACATAGGGTCTGACTTAAGCTTAGAGGACACGCTTTTAGCAACATCAGCTGGCTGGGCTGGTAATGGGAGGTAGTGACCTGGGCCTCAGGCCAGGCCTACTGAATGCAGCAGTTGTTACGGTGACCATTGGAATCTTTGAAGCGCAGACGCATCTTTGGACGATATTTCTCAAGGTAGAAGAGCTGCTTGCTGTTGAACGCTCCTCGACGCTTCCTGAGGTCAAAACAATTAAACAGATGCACTGAATTACAACTGACAGATGTGCCAGTATGTGAAGCTTGTGTAAAGCAAAAACTCAAACTGTATTTTTGTATATTACATGTGCACACATGTAGAATACTAATTATTAATTTACTGTCAAGCTTATTGTCGACATCTGATGAGCAAAAACTGCAAGCCATGTCATATCTACAGTAGTTTTAAAAACAGGCCATGAAGACAAAGCATTGCTCTTGTATCTAACACACATACAGTATGTACTATGCAAATCAGAGTGAGTGGAGCATAGCAGAACACTCAGGAGCTCACGTACTGTCGAATGAACTGAACAGCATCCTCATACTTCATCCCACACTCAATCATCGCCAGGGCCACGAGGACAGGAGCTCTGCAGGGAAAGAGTGGAGCATCGTCAGAGAATGCAGTACAGCGATTCCTCCGCATCACAGATCATCAAACAATGCCCTTTCTGTTGGATATGATCTTATTAACATGTTTGTGTTGATAATAAGGCCATGGTCCACACCTTCCAAGGCCAGCCACACAATGGACAGCAATGCAGCAGCCTGGTTCCTCCCTAAACTTGAGCTTCAAGAGGTTCAGCCAATCATCCACAATTTGGTTTGAGGGAGGCGCTCCGTCATCAAAAGGCCAATCCTGTACATATGAGACAGAGGGAGAGACAGAGGCAGAGAAACAGAGTGCAAATTAGCATATCTATTCCCACAGAACTCCACTGGATTCTGCTACAGGGCCTAACTAACATGTTGTTGTGGGTATGCAGTGTGTTGAGCGGGTTGTGGGAGAACTCTTACCAGAACCTGAATGCCCTCCTTCATCACCAGCGCAGCATCATAGGTGGCTTCGCACACTCGCACTACAGTAGTGACGCCATATTTTTTCAGTTCCTATGGAATAAACCAAACCACAAGAGACAGAAGACTGTTTAAGTCTTAAGTCACATTGCTGGCCATATTTTTTTAAAAAAAAATAAACCATAAGAATTATTCCACAGATTATCTGACTAGATCAGACTCTGGCTGTCCAAGTATGTACAATCGAAGCTCACCTCGATGAATTTATTCAGAGTGGCATTGGTGGGGTTGTGGGTGATGAGAAACCTCATGTTTTTGTAGGTGATTTCCACCGGGGCAGGCCTGTTCATACGTGCCATGGCAACTGATTCAAAAGAGGCTGAGAGCGGACACACGGGCCTACAAAATTGGGAGGGAATGATAAAAAAATTCCTAGGCTATGTCCTCGGACACAGCGCCAAAAATTCTAAACCGTAAAAACTGGTAGGTGAGAAGTGAGGGGAGGAAAAGGAAAACCAAACCAAAGGAACGGGAAGGTTTGGGCCAAAGTTAAAGTTAAGAACTCAAGAGGGAGAGCAGGAACAAGGGGGGAAAAAAATCCTTCAAAACAAGGCAAGTCCTCTGAGAGCGAGGAGGCGAAGGCCGGCTAGGGCAGTGCACTTTGGGAGATTTACCCCATCCAGGCTTGCTCTGCTGGTGTGGACGCTCCCTCTTTGAGTCCCGAGATCCCGCCAACGTTCAAGTCTCTGTGCAAGCTTCTTTCGTGAGGTAGCTTCTGGAAGGCCGGCACTTCACTCGTCTGCATACACGCCGTGCTGGGCCTGGCAGTAGTCTCCACTGCCCTTCAGAAACTCCATAAATGTGTGACCCAAAACACCACAGAACTGCTGCAAGGGTTACAACCAAGGAGAGGATGTCAGCACACCATGCACCATTATAGGCTAAAATACAAACATGCCTCAACAAGCAAGATGAGATTTGAGATGTCCCATAAAAAAGGAAAGCAGGGCTCTACGAAGGTACAGTGACTTCCTAACATCTATTTGTCCTAAGACAGCGAGATAAACGTTTCGTGGCACCATTTTGAGAGAGTAGTCCACTAGGCCTATGCTTCCAGGCTTTCGGTGGAAGCTAATGTTTTAAATTACCTGCGCCAGCCCTGTCTCGGAAAACCCCAACTGTGTATACTTTGTAGCATGACTGGCATTTTTCTCCCACACATTTCTGGTCATTGCCTCTGAGCATCATGAGGCAGTTCCGCAGATAAATAAACATCACGTCGCAAGCCTCCATGCACACTGCTCTTGAATCTTGATCGCTACTGTTTAGAGGGGATACTGGCATGATAACGTTCTTCATCGTCGACACATTCATCACAGCAGCCATGTAACGTTAATTTAATGGCTGAATTGCGTGTAACATTAGTCATCGGTTATGACTATACTAGATAATAGATGTGGACAAACAGCACTAGTAAGGTTAGCTAGCGTTGTCTATTGTTACATTTTGTTAACAAAAGCAGAGCAACGTGAACGATACACTACTACTGCAATATGTTGAAATAGCCACTAGTCTTCGGATAAAAAGGTAGCCTACAATTTACTTTCTTCAAAGATAAGTGACCAATTCGGCCATGTCAGTATTAGAAAACGCTGGAACTCCAGGAAAAATACGACGTATTTTCATAATTCATCTACGTTAACCTGAATAATAAAACCGGTTACTAGCTAGCTAGCAATAATGTTTAAGTTCAGTAATCACACAGCATGTAAGGTTTTCATTAGGCTACAACGCGACTTTAACGTTGTGTGACTAGACGAATGTGATTAAACTAATGAAATGCATGTTGTTTTGAGAGATAAAGCCACAATTACAACACGAAGTTCAAGTAAGGAAGTTGGGTAATGTTAGCTAGCGTTAGCCTTTGTGTTATTTGACAATCCAAGCGCCATCACCGATGAAGAGGCCCTGCACTTATCAGTCACAAGAAAAGAGAAACACTGATTTGACGAACATATTTAACTTACTGTCATGATTGTCAAATAATCGTCTTTGCGTTGATAAAACGCAAAACTATCAAAGCATATTTTAACGTCCGTGTGCCGCTGTGCTGTTTTCAAACCATTGTGTGTGGAGAGGCTAAACGCGGGCCGCCGGTTTTACCAACGCTAATTTGCAGTGGATTTTGATAGCCAACATTGACTACAAGCTAACAGAGAGGCTAGTTGCTCTGTATGTGGGTCACTTGATTAATCGATCAAATTATACTCGTAAATGAAATATATTTCGAAAGACTGCATTTACTTCCATGTCTATTGAGTAAGGCCTTTGATAAACGAGTTGACATAATGGTTAACTTAACGTTGGCAAATAGTAACATCACACATTTCATTCTAGCGCTAAAGTTAGCTGGCTAAGGTTAGCCAACACGATGCCTCGCCATGACGAGATCTCTCACAAATTTCATACAAAACATAAATTACATGTTACTGCTCGGATACTTACTGGAATATGCTTACTCATTGAAGATTGTAGCTTAATCATAAAGCCGGTCCCAAGAAAGACTTTAAAAATGTAAAATGATATTGCACCATACAGCCGCAGCAACAGCTTCCTGCCGAGTCGGCGTCTACTCCGCTGAGATCACACTCGGTTTACTTCTCTCTTCTGTCGGACTTGAAACCGCACCCTGGAAACGGCCACTGCTCGTGTCCCTGCGTATCACATCACGCCTGTTCTGCGCAAATCATGCGCCATCACAAGAAAACAAACGAGTGCACTTCATGACACTTGCAAACTTTGAAAAAAAAAAATACTTTGTGGCATTACAGTTAGTCTGGTAGATGTTATGCTTGGCCGCGCACCTGTGCAGTAGTTTATTGAACTATTGTAGCCCAGAGCATGGAGGTTCGTTCAAATATTATTTTTGCCAACGAAAAAAAAATGGCCGTGACCGAATTACCTATTTTAGTTTTAGTCTTAGGCCCGTCTTTCCAGAAGTGAAATGAGTATAATCAGACCCTCAACAGAACAGCTGATCTATGGGATTTTCAGCTGGTGTTTGCTCTGCCACAATAGGCTATTGAACCGTCTGGATTGTTCATGTCGCTCCCTGTTGAAGATAAGCATCACTGTGGTCACTGTCCGTTACCAGTCAACAGTAGATACATGTGGGCATCAAATGATGGAGAGAGAGAATCTTCCAATGTGTCACCATTGTGCTTATAGTCTATAAAAGGATATGCACATCTATTGATCTGGTTTTCATCAGGAGCTGACAAATTCCCTGGCAAACAGGGTAGGAGTGGGGATGAGTGAGCCTAGTGTTTCCAGAGTAAAGGTAAAGAGTTGATAATCTCATGATAAATTTTGGATGATCATAATTTTGGGTTTCTTTACTGCTGCACTAGTCTAGTTTAGGGACTATTTGTACAGTAGAATCACATAATATATTGTCTGAAGTATAATGCATAATGCCAGTATTTTAATTGAAAGGAATGTTTCACTTGTACATGAATCTAGGATGACTCTGACAAATGCACAGACCAAGTGGATGGCGGCAGCATGAGCCTGGGCCGGAAGAAAGGGGTGAAGGTCAGTGGGAGATATCTGGCCCCGTCGGATGCAGAGAGAAGAAGTGCTGCCGTGCCTCTTGTGCAGTCGGCAGTGGCAGGCCCCAGCCCCACTGAGAGCCCCACCATCATCTCCATCGGGCCCCAGCACCGGGGGCCCACGGTGTCCCCTCAGTCCTCCCTTCGCTCTCTCTCTCGACCCGACAGCATAGGCCCCCGAGATGAGTGGGCCCCATCGCAGAACAAGTCGTCCAGTGGCGAGGCCAGTGTGTCCAGGCAAACCCTGGAGGAGCTGAAGACCCTGCTGCGGGAAACGTCACTCCACCCTCCCAGAGATCAGAAGGACGGGGGCCGACCAGGGAGCCCTTACACATATTTGCATGGACACAGGCAGGATGCTCACCAGGAGAGAGAGGAGAGCTTAGCCAAATCCTTCTCCACCTTCAAGCCTCTCTCTGAGGGCAGCAGGAGATTCTCCAGCAGGCCCGGGGAGAGGACCTCTTCCCACACAGTCTCAGACTGGGACTCAGGCACATCCACTCGGACAGATGGTACCACACGGCACAGTATGAGATCCCCCACCTGTGAGTCCACCAGCATGGGAGAGACTTATGGTTCACAAACAGGTCAGTGTTCTCTCCAGTGTAAACTGCTAATCTTGGTAGATTAGAAAATGGCCTCTTGTCCAGGCCTATTTTGTAAATGAAAATAATTTATAGTATAAAGCCAAGTATGCCATTGTAAGCCTTATATTTTTTGAAGTGTTGATTTTTAATGGCCGCCACAGGTAGGTTTTATGTTCTGACTGAGAAATGTCAAGAATATTTTTAATTTTACTAATTTTTACTAACTTATTCACCATCTTAAATGTATACCTCTAGCATGTATGCATGCTTATTTTGTAATCCATAGATAACACCAGGGAGAGTTCCTCTGGAGACATTCAGGGGCCTCAAGGTTTCATCTCAGTTGTGGAGGAGATAAAGCAACAGATTGCCCGGGAAGATGTCAACTTTGTTCGCTTCGAAGCCACAGACCTTCATGGAGTGTCCAGGTCCAAGATAGTGCCTGCACGTTTCTTTCAAGTAAATACTGTATACATGTTTTATACATGTTGTTTACATGTTTTTCTACATCATATGTAGTGTGTATAGTCACACATTGAGTATAACAATTAATCCTTCGTTGACGCATAATCAGATTGACACTGCAGTATATGTGTGTAAAGCCCTGATCAAGCCCTGATCAAATCATTTTGTTGGTAAATCATTCCTTGTTTTGAGTGGAAAATAATGGTAAAAATGTTTTGCCTGTCCTTTGCTTGCAGGAAAAAGCTGTCTATGGGGTACCAATGCCTAGGAGCTACTTGGAGCTGACCTTGAGTTCAAAGGTCAACGAAGTTGATAATGGCGCTGTAGCAAACTTCAGCAGCGACATTCTTCTGATCCCTGACATGTCCACATTTAAGATCCTACCCTGGGCCAACCACACAGCCCGGGTCATTTGCGACCCATGCTCAGTGACGGGCGTCCCCCTGCGCACCTCGCCCCGTCTCATCGCCAAGCAGCTCCTGGGCCAGCTGCAGGCCATGGGCTTCTCCCTGCACTCCTCGCTCACCTACGAGTGCTGTGTGCTGGGGCTGCCGGAGAGAGTGGGCCCCAAGGCCGTCTTCTTCCCCGCCACCACCCTGCTGAGCAACAACGACCTGCCTTTCCTCCACCAGCTCATCACCGGCATGTACTACATGGGCGTGGACGTGGACAGCTTCGCCTCGGCCAGTGGCCCAGGCCAGATGGAGATCGCCCTCAAGCCCAAATTTGGGATCGACGCGGCTGACAGTGCCTTCACCTTCCGCACGGGCATCAAAGAGATGTCCCGCAAGTACAACTACATAACCAGCTTCTACACAGATGACGGCATCTACAATTCCGGGGTGTTCTCCCACAGCCTGTGGGACGCCAACGGCAGGAGGAGCCTGTTCCACACAGGAAGTGCTGACTTGTCGGAGATCGGCAGGAAGTGGCTGGCGGGACTCCTGCACCACTCTGCCGCTCTCAGCTGCCTGCTGGCTCCGGGTGTGGGCTGCCGCAACCAGCTCACGCGTGGGGTGACCCAAAAGAACCAAAAGCATGCTAATCTGTACGCCACGTGCGGCAGCAACGACAACAGCTGTGCTTTCAACGTCAAATTCCATGGCGGGAGAGAGACGCACATCGACAACAAGCTGGGCTCAGCCATGGCCAACCCCTATATCGTGCTGGCCGCTACCGTAGCAGCCGGGCTGGATGGAATCAAGAGGAACCTAAGCTTTGAATATGGCCTCAACAGGGCCCCCGTGCAGCAGAGACAGTTTGCTATCCCTGTGAAGCTGGAGGGGGCTCTGGAGGCGCTGGCTGAGGATAACGTCATGCGTGGGGCGCTAGGAGAGCCCTTTGTGCAATACTTCATTGCCATGAAGAAGTTTGAGATTGAGACTCAGGAACTAGATGCCGAGAGAAATAAAAGCCTTGAGTACTTTATTTAGAGATCTGACACTTAGCTCCTGACATGGATGTACAGAGAACAGAAGAGAAGAGTGAACTGAATTTTTTTCAGTCTTTCATCTGATTTTTTTTTTGTTTTGCCTCGCAAAATAAATATCCAAATACAAAACAAATGCCATTGGCCTCAGTTTCTATACACATTATGTACATTATGTGAAAATGTGTCATTTTGCAATGACTAATATTCTACCCCAAAATACTTAGAGAACAAAACAACATTCTAGTTTGTTATTCATGTGTTTACCCACTTATTCTACAACCAGCATTCTGTACTTCTTTAGACACATCTTAAAATAACAAACAAATCACATTTCTAACAATGTTCTAATGCCATTATTCACAACAACATTCACAGAAACCCAATTATCAAAATGCATGAATATCATTTTACTTGTTTTTGCTGATAAAATTACCCACACGCTGAAAGAATTTGCCAAACCTCTTATTATCAGTCTGGGTTTGTGTCTGGTATCTGGAGTAGCCGCCGGATGCACCCATGAACAAACTTCGGCGTTTGTCTGTAGTGTAAGTGTGTGTGTGAGTGTGTGAGTGTTCAGTTTCAGTCTTCTCAGGAGTTCTCCTCTCCACAGACAGAAAGTGCTCGAAGCGACTGTAAACCTTGTTCCGTTTGATCTCTGGTATGCCGTAGCGGCCCTCGCCTGGGTTGGACATCACGCTTTCCACGGTGGCCACTGAGGACAGAGAGCCATGGTCCTCTCTGTGATGGGGGCCACCCACTACATCCAGAGCTGAGAGCGTTCTTGGCGATGCAGCCACGTTAATCTCCGCCTCAGCCCTCTTTAAGGCGCCCCACGCCGGGCTTGTTGATTGGCTGGCCACAGTGCTGACCATCGGTGAGGCCCAGTCCCTGCTGCTGCAAGACGGAGTGGGGCTCGTTATGGCTCCCGTTGGTATGCTTGGCCGTCTCTCTGAAATGTGAACGTTCGCCTCAATGGGTGTCGGTTGAGTTTTTGTCAGAGTTGTCAAGTTTTGCTCGTCAGCGTCTTTACTTGAAGAAGTTCTAACTGAGTCTTTACTC
Source organism: Sardinella hualiensis (assembly GCA_032353275.1). Lineage (NCBI taxonomy): Eukaryota > Metazoa > Chordata > Actinopteri > Clupeiformes > Clupeidae > Sardinella > Sardinella hualiensis. The sequence goes on along the minus strand of JAUCNH010000109.1, from coordinate 3,043,239 downwards.
TCTTTACCCTCTTTTTCTTCTGGTATCTCGATCAACGACAAACGTGTCTTGTTGCTGTCACTGAATGGCCGTAGGCGCTTTAGGTTTGAGCCCTTCTGGATTGATGGATCTACGGCTGTTCCTAAGTGACTGGTAGAGGCTGTCCTGGAAGGAGGCTCTTGCCACGTGTACGACTGAGGGGTCTTCTTATCGTCTATGGTCTTTATATCATAGTGTGAGATAGATCTGTGGGAATCGGTGAGTTTCTTCAGATGTGTGTCATCTTTCGAGGCTTCTGCCACCTCTCCATTTGTATCAGTGACAATGCTACCTTCAGGGCTTTGCACAGAGCTGGGTGTGGGGGAAATGAGTTTACTGTTGTCATTTTCGGTCTCTTGCTTGTTTTCAGGGCCAGATTGATAGTTGATCTTAGGGAGTGAAGGCAGAAGCTCGGTAGTTCTCAGAAGGGGATGTCTGATCTCTGTTGATGGACTGAGCAGTGCAGCAGCTTGTGCCTGCCCAGCATGGGGAGTGTTTGATTCTGCACTCGCTTTGCGCTCAAGTTCAACCTTAGAGTCTCTGCCATTCTCTTTAGCTTTCTGCAGAGAACTATAGACTGAGGTGATTGTACGTCTGCCAAGGAGGGGGCTCTGCATGGGCCTCATGTCAGTCGCAGCGGGCTGCTCTAGGCCTTTGAAAAGGAGGTTGGGTCTGGAGGAATGGGGAGTCTGCAGGGAGGACCTGCTCTCAGATCTCTGACTCAAGTGGTCCAAACTCTCAGTGGAGTCTGCGGCAACCTGGTCCATTCTGAGATAAGACTCAATTCTCCATCTGTGGAGAGACAGCTCCGAGGAGCTGAGGAACGATGGCTGCTGGGCATACAGGCCGCTGTCCTCTTGGGCAGGTTGCCTGTGCTGGGCTTGAGGGCTGAGCTGGGCAGAGAAGGCGCTTCTATCCAGGACATCCATGCCTGCCTCACCCGTGACTTTGCTCCTCTGACGCAAGGATGAGTAGAGCCTCTGCTGGAAGCCAGCGTAAGTATTGGTGATGGGGTTCCGCTGGAGATTGAGCGCATGGCTCAGTGTGGCTCCGTTGGCATATGGTCCCTCGTCAGGTCTGTCGTTTTGGTTTAACAGGTTTAGACGTCCTCTAATGCTTTTCATCTGAGCATGGTCAAAGGACTGGGATCTGTCCAAGAACGTGGTCGAGTGGAGACCATGAATGGGCCCTTGGTTCATCAACACTTGAAGGTCTGTCTTTGGGGTCAGCAGGGCAGGTATAATGGACCGAGCAAAGAGTCTCCTAAACTCCTCATCGTAGCAGGACACCAATCTGCCCGTAATCAGGAGCATCATACTGAGGTTGATTTTTTCATAGGACCACATGAAGCTTTGGGGATGGGATAGAAACAGAGCACAGTGGTTAGTTATTCAGTTCAAACTTCGGAAATTCATCAAAAACTGAAAAGTTGACACTGTGGCCAAAGAAAATACGATGGCCCGTGTAATGGAACACAAAATATATTACTGTAAATACACAGCTGAGCATGTTGAAACTGTTTATAATCTCTGCAGAAAAATTCAACTCGACCAGTAGCTCATATAGCTGAATTGAACAGCTTTAAGGTGGTTTAAAATGGGTTGACCATCTTAATGATTTTGATGATTTAGATTCAACCACATGGTCAGGTGGCCTAGATGGTTGTGTTGGCCAAGCTAACCAGCAATGTCCAGTTTGATTGCTGGTCACACCAGCAAGACTAGCTTGATAAGAAGATAAAACTAGTTTGTGCAAATGGTGGCTAAACCATCAATAGTAGCAAGAGCTAAGTATGAAACCATCCAAGTCCAGCTTAGAACATATTAAATCATCTTCATCCACTTAAACCAGCTTGAACCCGCAAAAAAACAGCAAGAGATTGTTTTAGCTGGATTGTTTTGTAGGGATATAGGCAGAACTAGGTGACACTGTACATCGGAAGCTGTTTACCTGTAAGAACCATACAGTGCAGTGTGACAGTCCACCAGCATGAACTTCTGCTCCATGGCTCCGTGGAACTTTGCACCAGACTGACAGCGATACTCGTGTCCTTTCACAGTGCGAATCCTTATATTCTGTGGAAAAAATCATTCATCAATCACTATAAGTCATTGTGAAAGGAGATGACATGCAAACAAGGTCATACCAAAGAAAACAAAAAAAACCTCAGTGGAAGAAAGAAGCTTTTTAAGAGTCATGTTGAAACAGGTTTATGTATTTATATCATGTCTGAGGTTTGCCTGTCTTAGCAATTATATGACGTGTAAGTGCCAAGTCAGAAGCGATAACAATCTTCTGAAGACAGCCAAACAGTAGAGATACAATAGCAGAGCGATACTGCTTTTCTTGCCCATCACTGAAAACACTCTGCCTCCTTTTAAAGGAGTACACCACATTTTTGCATTATACCCCAGTATTATTCAAGAAAACGCATAGAGTACTATTCTCTTCTCAGTGTCAGTGTTTCAGTACTTTGACATTATTAGCCCAGCTTAAGTAAATGGTTCCATTGGCATCAAGCTCAAAGTGCCCACTTGAGGGAATTAAATAACAATTTAGCACTTTGGTGAATAGTAGGTTCATTTTTTGTAAAGTAAATTTGATGTTTTAATTGGCACCACAGACTTCCATTTGTATGATAAATTAGCCTACATTGTCAAACTAGGGTCTAGGCAGGGATTGACTACAAACAAGCAATTTCCCAAAATAATGTTGTGTATTAGCCTGGCTTTTGCGACAAAAGCTCATACAAGCTCAGTCTGGCTGAGCTCAGTCTCATGTATTAACCACTTTCTGAGAGGCAGAATTAAATGTAAACTTGTTAAGCCCTCCTCCTTCACCCTGGAGTGAAAGCTCGCTTCTCATTCGTGCCTGATACTCTGGAACAGGAAATGCAGTAAATATGCTGCTTGACCATACTGACTAACGCCAAATCGTGTGCAGCATCATAGGAAGTATGGCGAGGCCAGCCTAGTTGTGTATCCCTGTAACAAATAAAATATTTTAGAAGCGAGCAGGTCTGGTGACCGAGGCTGCTAACTCCAACTCATGCTAGTGCTGGACCACTGTCAGGCTGCAAAGCAGCACAGGTCAGTTACGGAAGCAAAAAGCAAAGGCCAGCCATCCACTGAATAAAAAAAAAAAAAAAAACAAGAAAAACGGACAAGTTGTAAATCATGGTACGGGAACTGAATGTGAGGATAATCCTGTCAATTCAACAACAACTAAATGTTTTGTTGTGATTCATTCAGTGCGTGCCCTAAACCTGGAGGACTTGTTAAATATGCGACACAACAAGAAAGCCCAGACCAAGTTCTCAGCCAGCACTGCAGTTGCTTCATTCAGATCCCTTAAGGGAGAATAACTGGGTGTGGGTAAATGTCATCCTTAATCCCATAATAACCGTGTTACCAGATAAAGGTCACCTGCACTTAACAGGTTCCTTGTCTTTGCTCTGCAACATGTGAGATAAAATGTAAAAATTCTAAGAGGTTTTCTTACTGGTTGTTAAACAAAGATCCAAATATGTTAGTCAATAGTGACAGTGTTAATGTTGTTGACAAGGAAAAACATGGTGTGGAGGAAGTGAGAGGGTTTTCTCACCCATAGCTTCTGTAGGGGCACGTTGGCCTTCTCTGCCATGCGGAGGAAGCTGTGGAATTGAAGGTCATCCAGAAGAATGTAGACCACCACGCCTCTAGTGGAAACTTCAACTAGATCTCGGAATATGTCCACATCAGTAAAGATGTCCATTGCTATAGCAATGACCTACAATGAATGAATTTGTCAGTTTCATGTCAGTTTCTCCCCGACAGATTTTTTTCCATTAAAAGTTCAATCTAAA
>JAUCNH010000109.1:1735075-1746581 GCA_032353275.1 Sardinella hualiensis | reverse complement strand
ACATCATCAACAAGTGCGCTTATTTTTCAGACAAGCTAGCTATTTACGCTAGCTTGTCAGCTAACTGACGATAGCTAGCCAGCCATATAATGCAACAAGCTGTCATACTACGGAACATGACGTTATCTTTTAAAACTTCACTAGCACAATAATACCCATCCCCAATGACAACGGTGGTAAAAAGAAGGGGAAAGATATAAATAATAAAATAATGTAGTGAAGTAGCTAGCTTGCTAGCGCTTCCTAGCTGACGGGCTAACTGGTTTTTAAAAATAGGGAAACGAAACAAATAATCAGCGACGACAGCAGTGCCCCCTTACCTCGATGAATCTGTTGCCCGTTTTGTAGATATTGCGACCGTTGCGTTTCCTTTTTCGTCCTCTCTTTATTGTTTACGTCTGCTTTTCAAATAAATCACAACAAATAATATGGTGTTTTCGACGCCGCAGTACCTTTAATTTGCGCGCTGAGAATAGCCAAGAGTTAACACTAGTATCTCTTTACAAACGTCGATGCAAGTGCCCCCCACCAATAGGAAACCACGGAATGTCTCCTGTCATTCCAAATTTGGTGAAAGGGGCGGGGTAATAGTATCGTTGCTGAGACATAACCGTGGTAACTTGCCTCTCAACCAATGATATTGCCGAGCGTAGAAGGCGGGCAATTTGAGAACGTTATTTGTAGCTACAAAGTTGTTCATTCATCTTTTCATTCTTTGATAGTAAACTTCTGAAGCCGGTGGGAAAAAGGCGGGTTACTAGGCAAATTAATACATGAACGTTTCAAGCAAATCGCGCTTCAGTTTTCAGTTGCTTATCTGCCCGTATGCTCTTTAGATTACAAGTCAAAGATTCGGTTTACTAGGTTAATAAAAAGGCACTGTCTTAAAAAAAAACATTTACATTAAAAATAACAATTTAATTCCCAACCAGCACGTAATGCCTTCTTTTGTTGTAGTCAAGTGTCACTGTCAAAAAAGAAAAACATGATTTCTGCACAATTTAATCACGCTAAAAGCTTACGAAAAGATACACTAAAACAATCCATCATAAAACATTTTTTTTTTCTATTCCTAAAAAATATATTAAAATTTTGAAAGTGGGACACAGCAAGCATACTGATTTAAACAGACATTACAATGTAGTGGTAGGCCTAGGGCCTTTTCAGTCTTGCAACATAGCCGCCTAAGCCTACAACAGGCCAGTGTGCAATGAACAATAATGCTCAACATGTTTGAGTCAGTGTGATATTCCCATGACAAAGGTCTCTTGCATTTGATCTTCTGGGCCAGCTTTGACTGGGGTTAAGGGGTCTTGTAACGTCGGCCTTCTAGTTTGTTCTTAGTTGGTAATCTGAATTAAAAAACAAAGTCTTTTAGAATTGGTCGAGTGAAAAAAACAAAAGAAAGATTTAAAAGGGAGATATTGACAATATTAATACCTCCACTTTGAGTAATGTATCGGACCCAGGGCAGAGCGTTGTAACCGCTTTTCTCAATGATTTTCATGTATCGCACCTGAACAAGAGAGGACAGGATAACAGGCTCATGAGACAAAACCTGTACATGGACTCATGTCATGCTACAAGCAGAATACAACGCAAGGCTTAGAAATATGCAGCGTACTGATGGCCTCCATGAGACGACTACATTCATCATATTTGAAGAATGGAATGACAGTCTAATGAATGGACATTTGCACACACACACACACACACACACACACTCACACAAACCACAATACCTGAATTCCTGACACTGTGAAGTATGGAATTTCAAACTTGACTGTGATTGGTGGTTTGCCTTCCATTTCGTCCTTCTCCACACTGGGAAGCCCAAAGTGAGCCCGCATGAGGAACTCCTTCCCTCCCTTCAACAGAATGGACAAGTGAACGAATGAGTGAATGAATGGATGAATAAATGAATGAATGAATGAATGAATGAGTAAAGGAAATCCCTCTCACTCATTCCGATCATTCATGACTATCTGTGAATGGCCATCAAATGAAATGGGGTTTCAGGGCAATTAAACGATTGCCGATATACTCACTGGGAAGGATTTAATGGTCCACACGACAAGGTTTTTCTCCGGGACGTACTTGGCATGGCCTGTGCTGGTCTTAAATTTGGGGGAGTCGGCGTCACTGGGCACGGGCACCCGCACCTCAACGTTATTGGCTACAGACTGCTTTTTAAACTGACCCTTGGCCTGAAAACACACAACATGGTAGAAGTGAAAAGAAACACTTTCATTTACACACTTCATCATAATTAATCAATCAATCAATCAATCAATCAATCAATCAATCAATCAGTATGGAGGGTGAGTGATCCTTTGTTCTAAATAAATGTAATGCCCCTTTGACTAAATGACTCAATGGCTAATTCATGTCTCCTTCAGACTTTCCACGTCAACTTTTGACCCAAGAATTGTATAAAAAAAGTAACATTTAATCCTATAATCTTACATTTAATAAGCCCAACAGATAACTACATTAGACACAGTAGTAATGGGATGCTATTGCCCACGGATCTCAGTACCTTCACCATAATCTCTACGCGGCTGTGGGAGAACTTCTCAATGACCGACTCTATCCAGATCAGAGGCTTCACCTAAGGAAGAGTAAGCAAATGCATCAAGATGCACAGACAGGCAATCCAACATGACGCCAGTGAATCAGAATGACTCATGGGAAACTCTGGGAGCCTTACGTGAGTGTTGATGCGGTAGGACATGAGCTCCGATTCACCGTCCGGGGGAATGAAGGATATGGTGCGGTCGCTCTCGAAGCGAGACAAGCGCACACACTGGTGAAACTTCACATCTTCCATGCTCACAGTCTTACCCTTGTCTCCTGAAAAATACAGTCACACACGAACAACAGTTAACAAACACAATTGAAAAAAATATGACTATTATTATGACTATTATTAGTCATTATAATAAGTAGAGGCATTTCATGGTTCTTTGGAGGGATTGGAGGGAATTATGAGTACACTTGACGCACATGGTTGTATTTGTATAAAACCTTGCTCAATAGTATACGCGTCAAATGCCTCAAAAGGCCTGGTCTACTACCCATACTACCCATGACCAGGAAAATGTAACAGATGAAAGGCAGATGAAACTGATTTGAAAGTCGTCACTCAAGACAAACAGGTGCCAAAATTCCTCCACGTTTCCACCCTTTCCTGACAATGCATAGATGACTCTCTGAGTGAATTCCACTAAGGCGATCGAGTAAAGCAAGGTGAATTCCGGTTAAGTTGGAAAACGTACGTCCGGTGAGGGCGAACAGCACTCGGTCGTTGAGGCCAAGCCTCAGCTCGGGCATGCCTGAGAGCATGGTCTTCAGCTTGATACTCCCCACGATGTCGCTGCTCATCACACTCCCGTTGGCATTCACCTGCGGCGAACACACAACCAGACCATTAGGACGATGATGATGACAACACACGCAAGGACTAAATGTCATAGGAAGTCCCATGGACAGGGAAGTCCCTTTGGCATTCACCTGCAGTGAAAAACAAAGCCAGATCATTGAGATGATGATGGTAATAAAGCCTTGTTCAACATTACCCGACTCTAATCGAGCATTTTGGGTTGAAAGTGTAAAAACCATAACCAATGGTATATGGGAATATAAGAGCACTTTCAAGCCAAAATGCTTGATAAGAGTCAGGGAATGTCACATGAGGGTAACAAAAACAATGACTAATGTCATAGCCATGGACAGGGAAGTCCTGACTTTCGTTTCCAGTAACAGGCCTAGGATCCTATATGGTTTGTTATGCATTTGCATATACATGCTATTACTGCCAATGCATTCATATTTGGTACACTGTTTTTATTTTGACTGTAAAATACAATGGCAGAAAAACAATGGGTTCAACAAGGCTTCACACGTCTATAGCTGCCTACACACAGAGAGATGCGGTCTTGTACATTGGAAGCGATTTGAATAGACATGCAAATGACCATAGAAACGCTCCAGGAACTCCAGCACCAGAGATGATACCCACCAGCACGTTAATGGACTCTATGACATCGATGAAGACCTCGTTCTTTTTGTACTTGATGCCCTCCGATCGCCACGATACAGCGTTGGTGACGGTGTTGGGCACCCTGGTCTTGGCCACCTCTAGTTTGGTGCCTTCTTGAGTGATGTATCTGCAACAGAGGTCAGGCAGGACAGGACAGGGCAGGGCAGGTTAGACAAACACAGCTATCCTCAGTGTTCCAAAGGGAACACAGGTGAGGCCTGTTTATACATAATTAGCTTATATTTAAAATAAACCAACATGACTGGAATAACAACTCTGCATATAATTTGTGTGCGTCTGTGAATGTCTGAGTGTGTGTGTGTGTGTGTGTGTGTGTATGTGTGTGTGTGAGAGATAGTGTATGTGTGTGTGTGTGCGTGTGTGTGAGAGAGTCAGTGAGAGGTGAAGAAAAGGTGAAGTTGAATGTGTGTGTGTGTTTGTGTGTGAGAGAGAGGGAGAGAGAATCCATCTCTTACTCCTGAAGGATTTTGCTGTCGGTGGTCTGGGGAAAGCCAAAGTCCATGAGCTCATCCAGTAGCTCATACACCAGCACAAAGTTGTCCTGAATGCTCTCCTCCTCCAGCTCCTTAAAGTACTCAGTAAACACCTAGAGGAACACAAAACAGCCTGCTGGGTTATCTCATATCCAGCCTAGACGGCACTTTTAATGCATTTGTATTAAGGTATTCAGTTAATACAGACAGCATTTGAATTTAAGTCTAAATTCAAGAATTGAATTGGATGGAGTTTAAGAATTTCTTAGAACAAATGGAACTGAATTCAATTCAATTAAACGATGTATACTATGATTTTAAAAAAGAATAATCATTTTTTAAATGCCTTTGGAAAACTTTCCTGGCAACTTCTGTGTATTTTGTTTTTCTTTCTTTTTTTTTTTTTTTTGCTGACATTTCGCTTCAATAATTGCAAGCGACCTGTTGGCCTCCACTAACCACATGGTCACTGATTAACAGCAAGGTCTTAAAGAGTAACATCTTGTAGATTAGCTTAAAGAAAAAGCTAGATATATTCATCCGAAAGTAAATGCACAAATAGCCATGCAATAGTGCAATTTTTTATGACAAGACAGATTTATAGTTCCATCGAACAACTCACCTCCACAAGTTTATACAAGAAGGCGTAGACCAAGGAGGCATTTGAGTTCTTATTCGTGGTGGCCACCACTGATGATGACGATGATGTCAAGGGCATAGCATACAGTTTACAAACATCTCACAAATAACACGGACATCCCTTAACCTTGTAAAGTCCCTTTTGAATATGCCATCAAAGAACAACTCATGAGAGTTGACAAGGGCAAAGGGGTAAATAATTTTTGCTCATGTATAGAATACTTAAAAACATAGATAGCCTAACATAAATATATACCCTCCAGATTATTACAACAACAATCACTGATGTGTAACATGTGCAACAGGCAACATCAACATAAATTATCTGGTATTTTTGTAGGCCTATAGATTATTGCATTCTTGTCAAAGTTCTAGCGATCACACAGTGTTCTACATCAGTGAGATTGGAATGCACATTTTTTTGTTCTTTCAGAGGGATACAGTACAGGTTGCTGTGCTTGACCCACATGAAGTGGACATGGCCGTGGCTGATGACAGGACAGATGAGGCCCTCTTCTTCCTTCTCCATGAGAAGGGGCAGGAAGTGGTCGATCTCGGACATGTCGACCTCGCCTTTGTAGTTCCGGCATATCAGCACCTGAAAGGAGAAGTGGATTGCATGTGTTCATCGATGAAGAATGCAGGTGCACATCCAATTCATTTAGCTTTCATTGCACAGTCTTGTCTTGGATCTGCCCAAGCGTAGACTACATGTTACGTCTGTAACATTGTGCCAGGTAGGGATCACCTGAGAAAGTGCACTTTATTCCTTCCTGTTCTCATTCAGTCTATTGTGAGGTAGCAGTGCATTTGTGTGTCAGGTTACATCTCAGTCTGGCCTGGCTAAATAGCCTACTAAGATGCTCTCAGTATAAAAGATCAATATCTTAGGGCCATGCAAACATTTTTTTCTCGTGTTACAAGGGTAATTATTTTAAGGTTTTAGTTTAATTCCAGATGTTTTCAGAATGCATGCAGAGACATCTAGGCTACAAGTTTCTTTCTCATTTGTCTAAGAGCCCTTTTCTGGCTGTGCTTTAAATGGCTGTTATTTAGTCTTTGAGGCTGCATGAGAAATGTCTGCCCTTGAAAGGTTTTTTTCTGCTTCGAGTGCTTCAGATTACAAATAGCTTTCACGGAAGTGAAGTCTACAATAGTCTGGCCGACCACAATTAACCTTAGCGGCGATGATCATCAATAAACTAAGATTGTTTTCATAAATGTGGTGGCTTAACCCTATGAATACTAAGCTCATGAACACTTTTCAAAAGTTAGCAGCAAAAGACTAAAATGGCCCCAGGTAAACCACTATAAAACCGCAACATGTTTTGTCAGCAAGCGTATCAACTGTCACAATCAATAGCGTGGTTACCTTACCTTGCCTTTCAGATCCAACACGAATACTGCTGATGCCGACATTATTGAAATGTTTCTAGACCAACAAAACTTTGTTGATTAACTTTTAGGGTAAAGTTAAATGCTATGATCCCATTAACAATTTAATTTCAGACAGGTAGCCTATCGAACGTGTCATGGATCCCTCGATTTCTTTTCCTCTGTTGCGCGTTGACGTCATCGTGCGGCAGGTAAAACATTTACAGCATCATCTGTAGTAGCCTAAAGTAGGCTATTAGAAGTGCTAATTAGGATTATACTAGTCCCGTTATTTATCTAGTTCTACAGTAAATTTAAAAGTGAACATAGGGCAGCCTGTGCCGTTTGTCCGTGCCATTTATTTTTCCGTCATACTACAAGGTCAAACTAGTTCATGTCTTATTCAGCTGCAACATTGTAACAATGACAAACTGCACCCATTGCCTACTCCATGCGATTGTTGCAAATAAAAAAACTTAGGCTAACTTGCAAGCATATGTGTAACTATGTGGTTTTAACATATTTGTGTTTGTCTAGGCTATCGTGAAACGTTGGCCCTGAATTTGCTATGACTAGATATCCGGACAATTCATATTTTAAGGACATCTTTAGGCTAGATGATAATCCTGAAATATAGGCCTATCAATAATATTTGTTTGACTAAAAGCCAATTTAAGTTCATTCAAGAAATGCTAAAAGATGTCGTACGTAGTTGACATATACTGTAACATACAGTATATGGGTTGACACACCTGTGGAATATAGCGTAAGGATAGCCTACTTCAGTCCTATGGTGTTCCTCAAGATGGCGCTACAGTATCGACCTAAATAGGCTCTGGGCCTAAATGTTCTTTCTAAAGTAGCCTGTCTTGAAGTGTAATGAAGTTAACATGATACTATTCCTACCATTGACTTTTGAACATTTCAATTACAGTATATAGGCTATTCCATAAGGCCTAATACTATTCTGTAAATTAATTAAACATTTTAAAAAGCTTTCATGTCTTGGTTACTCCATTGCACATAATCCTCTGCTGTTTCACAAAACACTGCAGTATTTTCAGTAAGCAAGAGTAATCACAGTAACATCCTGAACTATGACAAGACATCCACTTCCAAGGCTCTAATGCTCTGCAGAGATGCACACAGTCTGGTCTGGGAGGTCATTTATGAGTCTTGTGTCTGTGTGAGGTGCTGAAATGTGTGCATATAAACAGCTCTTGTGAATGTAGTGCTCACATTGATGTGTCATGTTTATGAGATTATGGGTGCTAATTACCAATGTGCATATGTATTACTTCACAAACTGTGTGTGTGTTTGTGTGTGTGTGTGTGTGTGTGTGTGTGTGTGCATGCATCAGTGGCTCTGTGTGAGCGCACGTCTCTCTGTGTGTCGGTGGCAGGAGTAAAAAGCCTCCCTGCTGTGCCGTGTCATGGGGTTCTGCTTGTCTAGATATAATCCCCCTTATTACACGCATATTAGGCCCACCCCACCCAACCCCCACCTCCCTTTCCAGGGCCCCATATCTGAGGCCTGACACCACCCCACATCCACCCATCCACCAATCCACCCACCCACCTCGCTATGAGACACACAGAGGACTAAAAAAAAAAGAGTGAAAATCTCTGGGAAACTAGCTTCAAAGGAAAAATGGTTTGACCCTCTTAAAATATGGGATGAGATTTTTCTAGACTTTTGAATAAAAGCACAGCAAGAAATAAATCGGCTTTATCTGCCTCTCAACATTCAGTGACAAGTATTTTTTAAAACAAAGGATATCTTGTTTTGTTTTGTTTTCCCCGTCATTGTTGTCTTGTCTTGAATGCACTTGGAAATAACAACCATCCACCCAGTGAGGTCAGGTTCACCATAATGGGTGGTGGTTTCTGGGAGTGTCACCCAGTGTAAAATTAGGAGGCTTATGTGAAATTATTTTTTAATCTGAGCTAAGAATGGGAAGTTTGGAAATTCTGCTGCAGTCATATCATTGGTCATTCGTAAATCTTGAAGGCAAACCCTAAAGGCCTATGTGATGCATTTGCAAATTCAGTAGGCTGAAATGTACCGAACCATTTTTCTCTACCCGAGACTGTATCAAAATTTGCAGATGGCCAAAAGCCTTAGAGAGTAACCGACCGACAATGGCCTGTGACGAAAATCGCTCTGAGATCTTAACAAAACAGCACTAAAATACACAAAAGTCGGGAAAAATGACTAAACCAACATTTCCTTCCTCTGCGCAGAACTGCGCTGACCTCCTTACTTCCTCCCTCCATGCTTTGACCTGGTTTGGAACAAAACGAAAAAAAAAAGGGGGCCTGGAAATACCATGAAAGTAAACCACCGCCACCCCCTCAAAGTCTTTCAGTAGCGGCTCACTTCACACACACACACACACACACACACACACACACATATGGATTCATTATTACGTGGTTCTGCTCTGTGGATGGAGCCATCCTATCTAATCTGCCTGGACGTGACTCCGCAATCATTTCTTCTCAAAGTGATACTGTAGCACTTCTCTTAATGGACAAAAGATTTTTTTTTTGTATGTGTGTGTATGTGGTTGGCTGCCGCAGAGTGAAGATAACAATCTTATCTGCGTTCAATTATGAGGAAACACACGATGGCGTTTTTGTTAAGATAAGGGGGTCTGGTTCACTGTGAGTTCCGGAGGGGCTTTGTCGAGGCTCCTCTGACCCACATTTAACTGAGTGAGAACACCTGGGCCTACAGTACTATAGCGCCTTTTGGGGGCCAGCAGTCTCTCCCTGAACCCCCCCAACCCCCAACACACACACACACACACACACATACACACACACACACACACACACACACACACACACACACCAGTCTCCTGTCCCAGTCATAGCGTGGCCTCCCCCTCCTCTGATTCTTCCTACTGTATATGACATGCTATATCCAGCTTCCAGCCACCCAGACACCTACTGTGCAACAATATTATACAGTCACTTGTGAAAACACATTACTCTCGCTCAACCGACTGTCAGGATACCCACAGGGGGTTTTTCATGGCTGCCTGCTATTTTTTCGTGGGACTGCAAGTTGGTGATTTGGGGGCCTGTAAGACTGGACTGTGTAGCTGTAGGCTAAACACATTCAACAGGCCAGTGATACTCTCAGCCTGATGCCCCTGTTGACCTGTAGAGGCAGAGAGGGAGAGAATATCAGTGAAACGGGAAGTTCAGAGTTGAGAGAGTGAAGTTGCCACGATGCACAACACAGTCAAACTCCTGACATGAGAATATTGCTACAATACCGAACACTGATTCTCACTCACATCCAGAGCCTCTCTTTTGTTTAAAAGAAAGACTAAACAAATTAAAAACTGGTGCAAATTGCTTCAGCGCCCATACCATAAACAGACCAGGTTCCTATGTGGAGTCAGGTTCATATTCTTACCCCTTATTTCACTCTCCCACCTGATTCCTGTGTTTCTCCACAGTCATGTGTGAATAAAGACAATAAGCCAAGAAATATACTTAAAAACTGCACTTAAAATAGCTTCATCTTCAAAATATTTTACATGCTATTAAAAAGACAAAAAACCGCAGCGGTTTATTTTGAAAGGGCAGGCAGCAGTGCATCCCAACTTTGCATAGTAGTTATTTGAATGGTCTACACTAGGAAGAGCATGTGTGTCGCTGTATTGTATATTGTGTGTCTCCTAGCGTTTGACAGTTGATTCCTGCCCTGCCATTGTGTCAACACAAGTCTGGTGTGATAAAGCATTTATGACACAAAATGTTTACAGTAGAGGGGCCATATTGCTACGTCAAACACACCCTTCCCAGCTTTTATACAGTAGTAGATACAGATGCTGCAGTAGTCTGCTATCAGTGTCTGTGAGCCTATACAGTACAGTGGGACAATGAAGCCATTGGTCAAGGGAGCGCTGTTTATGACTACTTCCTGCTTCCATTGCCTTGAGTAAATCACGCAGATGAGGACAGTGTTTGCCTAATGGCTGAATGCCACATAGGCTGCCATTCTGACTAATGTATTTCACAGCACTTCTTGTACTGTATCTCAATGTATGTTTCATAATCTGCGTTCTCAAGGGGTTTCGTGTCACATGTTTACACCTGAGTGCACCTGTGCGTGTGTGTGTGTGTGTGTGTGTGTGTGTGTTTGTTGGAAGTGGGGGCTGGGGATATTGCAGGACTCCAGAGTATCATTTGTTCCCTGTTGCTAACAACAGACACTTAGCCAACACACACACATGCACCCCCACACACACCCACCCACCCACACACACACACAGCTGAGTAGTTGCATAGTAACAAACCATGGCCGATCTTAGTTTACTCAGACTGAACCCTTCTCCTGACAGGCACGTTTTGTTGACAGGTGTGTTTGTCTTACACATTCTCTTGTATGACTGCCATGCTCAATGTTTGTGTGTGTGTGTGTATGTGTGTGTGTGTGTGTGTGTCTGTGTGTTTGTATACGAAGGCATCAGACAAACACACACTCACACTCACACACACACACACACACACACACACACATACAAACACACACATGCACGCACACACACGCACACACACACACACACACACACACACGCTAAGCAGCAGCATCATCGTCTCTCACTCCTCCCATGGCCTCAGTGGTGTGAGGACCAAACACCGCCCCGTTTGAGAGACGGACCAATTAGAGAGGAGTGCGTACGAGTGATGGGACGACACCGAGGTATCCGAGCGATGCTAAAGATAGCCCTCACCCTCAGGTCGCCATGCTAATCAAATGGTGTGTAAATGTAAGCTGGTTTTGTAGTACCTGCACCTGCACCTGTCCTGTTGTCTGTTAGGGGGGACTAGTTAGGATAGCCATCAGCATTTGGTTCCTCACTGCAGTAGTGGAGGAGGGGGAAAAAAAAGACCTTTTGTTGTTCCTGTTCACACAATGCCATGCCATTGTCCTTCA
>JAUCNH010000109.1:1150586-1163376 GCA_032353275.1 Sardinella hualiensis | reverse complement strand
GAAATCAAAGAATTACTAGTATGTAAAGGTTTTACCATTTGATGGCATCATTGTCTAGTGTTTGAATGGAGTGAGCTTCACGCAGAGCAAATTAGTACCAATCCAGTGTAATTTGCTTCTACACGAATATTTCATTATGGTGGACTGTTTCTGTATCACTAAACAG
Organism: Sardinella hualiensis; assembly: GCA_032353275.1. Classification (NCBI taxonomy): domain Eukaryota; kingdom Metazoa; phylum Chordata; class Actinopteri; order Clupeiformes; family Clupeidae; genus Sardinella; species Sardinella hualiensis. The sequence goes on along the minus strand of JAUCNH010000109.1, from coordinate 1,163,210 downwards.
GCTGGCATCTGCCTGAACCAATCTATAAAGACACATCAGTAAGCACAATTTTTGTTTGTTTCTCCCAGAACTTCAAGAACAACAGCTTACTGTCCCATGAAGCGGAGGTGAATCGGCTGCAGGATGATGGGGATCGACTCATCGAGTTGAAGCATCCAGCCAGTCCCACAGTGGAAGTAAGAGAAACTTTCTGGTCTCGCTTTACAAAAGAAAAACCTTTGTGAGAGATGCAAGTTCCTAGATCCTAGTGTACCTGAACAGTTTTTTGGTGCCAAGCAGGGATAGCCCACTGTGATATTCTGCTGCCTGACTATTTCTGTTGATGAATGTCTGTATTCACTGTATTTTCTCACAAAGATTTTTTTTTTGTACATTTGCTTTAGGCTCAGAGGGATGAACTACGGAACGAGTGGCAGGAGTTCCTTAACCTGTGCATCTGCCAAGAAGTGCATCTGGATAATGTGGAGGAATACAAAAAGGTGACTTGGAATGAGAGGAATATCTTAGGAATACTAACTCTGTGACTGCTTTAACTTGCTTTATTTCCATCTAACTATTGAGACAAGTTGCGTAACTCGTGAGTCATTGATTACCTAAACCTGACTTGTGTGCACCAGTCCCCATGTATGACCTTACTTGTGTCTTCCGCTTCAGTACCAGCTTGATGCAGACACCCTGTCAGAGTCTCTGACTAAGCTCCGCTCCACGGTGGACCCCAAAGCCCTCAGTGGCAAGACCAACCCTGAGATCCTTCTCCAGCTTCAGGTTAGTCCACTGCTAGAGTCCACAGATGCACAGGTCTCATTTCATCACATGCTATTTAGTTCAGGGGTCTCCAGCCTTTTTTCCTTCGGGAGCTACTTTGACACAACCGACGTGTCATGAGAGCTACTCTGTTATTTGAAATTGGCTCCACTGATAGGCCTGGAGATACAGTAAATGTTAACATCCTTACCACATCCTTTGACACTTGCACAGTGCAAACACTCATCTGATGCGTCATCTGAATTTATGGCATATTTATTATTATAGTCAAATCAGGGGTGCACAACCAACATCAATTCCCATCAGATAGCAGGAAAACTGGGATCAATGTGTATCAGACGGGGCAGGATGTTTGGATTTGATTTCATAGAGATTTTAACAGAATGAATACCTTTTATGACCATGTTATGAGATTTGTTTACAGTACATTTCCACTGACTCTTTGGAGAGTCACTCAGACAGGTGATGAGCTGCTGCTGGAGACCCTTGATTTAGTTGTTCAAAAAAGCCTTACTTTTGCTATTCCAGTAGCCTAACAAGATTAGGCAACAGCAGTAAACTATAAACCACTGACATTGTTAGGCTTGTGCACAGGCCTGTCAGTCTCATTTAAAAGCCTTATCTGATTATGCTAAGCTAACCCCCTGCCCCTCCTCAGGCCGATGAGAAGGCAGTGCAGCGTAGTGAGCAGAAGCTGGCTGATCTCAGGAAGCGGAGCACGAGCGTCGCTCCACTCAAACTTCGCCGCACCACCCCCAGCCGATCCAAAGTCATAGAGGCACTTTGTGACTGGAACACGCCCAAGGTAGGCTTGTCTATCTGCTGGCCTCAACCTGGTCAAAGGGTCTCAGATCATATGGCAACTACTGAGTGCTTCATACTTTCAATTGTGATCGCACAGATTTTTGTACAACAGTATCCTCTCATTTTCTCTCATTTCTTCTCATATTTTATTTTGCAAGATTTTTTTTATTGTAGATTGTACATTTTTTATTGTGTTATTACATTTTATTTGTGGACAGGAATTATGGGATGGTCATTATCTTTGGTCCGTATGTGGTTCTCAAGGCAATTTAATGTTGACTTTTATTCATAATGCTAGGCTACACTGAACCGTGGGGAAGTCTTCACCCTGAAGTCCAACTCTGACAATGAGAACTGGGAGGTGGTATCCAATGATGGTGTAACCAAAACCTTTCCTGGAGTCTGCTTTGTCATCCCCCCACCAGACACAGAGGCCATTGACAAAGTGGATTTGTAAGGAACTTAAATTTATTTAGGCGAAAATTAACTTGCTGTGGTTGAATGCTACACTTTTGTCTAAATAACTGATCAAGTAAAAAGTAAAAATATGGGTCAGAAATCAAACTGATGATAGGTGTGCAGCGTCAGTGCATGGATTGTCAATATCTATTTTGAATGGGATTAGATAGCCTATATGCGTGTCTCTGCAGGCTTGGTGGTGAACTGGCCGATTTGAAGAAGAGAAGAGCAGCACTGGAGGCCTCGCTGAAGAACCATGCCACTGACCCCTCAAAGGTCCAGAGAGCAGGTGGGGAACTCGCAGAACCTCAATGGGGCAGACTTTGACTGAATTCCAGTGTCCCCCAATACGATACGATTTACCCCCTAAGCACCGCACCCTCAAAGAATTGATTCTTTGGTGATTGATTTAGGCCTTATTAGAACGGGTATAGGATTCAGCCTTTGGCATGCTTAACTCTGAAATGTTTAGAAGTGTCATTTCAATAAAAATGAACATAACATCTTGTACTTCTAAATCATGATGCCTGAAAAATTCACACAACTGTCTGTTCTTCAGCTCCTGTGTCGGCCGCTCCAGAGAACCCCAAAGCCGTGGAGCTGGCTAACCGTCTGGGCAACCTGGATAAAGACTTGGCCCAAGCTGAGGAGGACATGCTGGGCCGTCTTAGGACCCCGCTAGACCGCACCAATACTGCAGATGACCTAGCCAACAGGCTAAAGGAACAGGAGGTGAGTTAGACTTGCAAGTGTCAGGTAATCCCAAACAATCAGATATAATAATGTACATTGTGCCACTGCAAAGACATTATATCTCACTGCTTTGGAATTGACAGTGAGACGTGACCATAAGATAAAAGTTGGAGAACTATTGTTTTTGAAAATACATGGTTCGCAGATATGTATGGAACTGACTTGTCCTTGTCACTTATTCGTCACTGTTGCTACAGAGAGTTCAGAGCTGTGAGTAGATGACCATTTAAGATAAACAACACACATTTCTTTCACAGAAAGCTGCTGCAGCACTGAAGGATTTGGAACAACAGAAGGCAGCCGCTCAGAAAGAGCTGGAGCCCCTGCTGGCCCAGAAGGCCAACGGACCAACTCTGTCTTCACTACCAGAAAAACTGAGCGCCACCAAAAACAAACAAGACAGCCTCGCTGCACTCTCCGACTTGTACTCAAAAAAGTGAGATATCTTCAAAAGAATTCCCAATTCTAATTATGCTTACTCTGTGAAACAAAAACAGTTGTACAATAATGTCTGGTTCTATGCCAAAAACAGGGCTAAGGCCTCTCTAGATTTGGAGAACCAGATCAAGAAGGTGGATGGCATCGTGTCAGGGCTGGAGAAAGAGCTGAGTGAAGATGGAGTTATTCCAGATAAGCCTGATGCCATTGACACTCGCCTGCAAGAGGTCCAGGTAATAATCTGTCCATCAGAGAGTGGTCTAGTAACATATTCTTAATCTCCCCGACCCATTTAAAGAGACTGGGCAGAAGTTCAACTGCACCACTAGTCAGACATTCTCGATGTCACAAGAAATGTGAACATAATGCATTAAGTTCCCTTCTCCACTGTCTCTCTCTCTCTCTCTCTTCCTCTCTTTCTGTCCTCAGGGCCTAAAGAAGGACGTGGCCAAAGCCCAGCCAGAGGTGCAGAAGCTGAGTGAGGACCTGGAGGCCACAGAGAAGCTCTGCAGCTCCCTCCAGCAGGGCTACCAGGAGTACTGCCCCGACATTGGGCGCCAGAGGGCAGACACAACTCGTCTACAGGGCCGCTACGCTCGTCTGGCCAATCAGCTTGAGGAGAGGTGGGCTAAGTGTCAAGGCACTGTTGACATGCTTATTCCACATAGTCATGCAATTCTGTTTCATTGTGCTCAGTTTATTTTCTTTTTAATTATTTTCTTTCATTTTCTTTAATTATTTTCATTCATGGGTCATGGTGGTCTGTTTAGAGAGAAACTATTGCAAAGCGCTGCCATCAAAAATCAAGATTTCCAGAATGTGAGTCAGTCACTTGACACCTTCCTGAACAACCTGCCCAATAACACAGTCAGCCCCAGTGACGACTTGGGAGACGTCAACGCAAAGCAGGTTTCACAGGAGGTGAGTGGAATTCACTTATTTATTTACTCTTGCATTTCTCGATTAAGAAGGATGTAGGACATTAAGGAGTACGGCAATCACAACACCGCTGTTTTCTTCACAGAGGGTGGTGGAGGACATAAAACGCAAAGGGGACGACATCGACAGAGTTATCGACCTGTCCGCTGACTTGCAGGATGTCCTTGATGTAAGACCTTTAATAGATGAATATTTCACCATATGCTAACAACCTTTCAGATTTGTGTAGTTACTTTTTTGTATTACCATGATACCTCTGTGGAGTTAATGACAGAATAGACTTGCTGGAACACCAATGGCAATGCACTACTTTCCCTCACAGGAATATGAGACTAACTGTGACACGTACAAAGGAACACTGGAGGATGATGGACCCAGCAGTGCCAAAAAGCCAAACACTTCATCCCTTGCAGACTCTGTGCAGAAACAGGTACACAAGGCCAATTAAAAAAGCTAAACGGTAAACAGTGACGAGCAGAAGTGCTAAGCAGTGAGAGCAAATTGTTTGACAGTCCCTTTTTTATTATGGGATGGATACTAGCTCAAAATCACAATGACCTTTGCTAATTCACTTTACCGTGTCACTATCTAATCCCCATTTCAATTTAATGTAATTGCATTACATTTATTACTTCCTCTGCAATAACTATGGGAATTTAATATGTGATCATTGATGCTACTTTGTTACTCCCACAGGAAAAAGCGTTAGTGAACCGATACGCTGTGGCTGCTGCAGAGAATGATCAGAAGCTGAACCAGCTTGGTTTAGCCAAAAACATCATGTCACAGGTGCATATAAAAACACTGATCGAAGTGTTGCTTATGATCACATAATCTTCACTCATTTTCATGTACTGTATGCACTTTAGTAATTTAACTTTACAAATCATCTTAATTTCAAGTCATCACATTTAACTTAAAGGCATTATCTCATACACATATGATTGATAATGTTTTACATTATCACTTTATCACATTATTACTTGTATATCTGTTTTATTATTGGATCAGAATGAAGAGAAGGTTGCCATGGTGGCACAACAGCAGGCACAGCTGCAGAGCCAACAGAGATCTCTAGATGAGGCAGACGGTCTGAAAAAAGAGCTTGACGAGGAAGTGAACAGACGCAGCCATGCTGAGAGTGACCTCAAGACCTACAAGGATAGACTGTTGTCTTTGAAAAGCCGCAGAGGTGTGGAACGTGTTCAGGAGACAGAGGTGCTGCAATACTACCGTGATCCCAAGATGGAGGCTGACTTGAAAGACCTGGAGGACAAAGCTCATGAGGAAGCGCTGAAGCGCACAGGCATTCAGAGTGAGATTGAGGTCGTTGGCACAAAAATCACAAAATTGGAGAATGAAGTGAAGAACACAGAGCCCAAGCTGGTGACCAGAGAGGTGACCAATTTTGAAAGAGATCCCCAACTTGATGTTGATGCAGCCAAACTAAAAAATGAGATTAATAAACTGAAGGAAGAGATCAATCTACATGATAAAGAGACTGCAAAGCTGCAAACAGAAGTTACCATTTTGGAGAAGAAGAAGCCAAACATCAAACAGAGGGTGGTGCAGAAGGAAGTGGTAAAAGTGGAGAAGGACCCAGAGATGCTGAAGGCTGTCCGAACCTTTGAGAATGAGATTGCAGATGAAGGTGAAAGAAGCAGATCCATTAGCAATGAGATCTTTCAAACAAGAAGCCAGATCAATACCCTGGAGAGACTGATTCCCACCCTAGAGCCTAAGATCATTACCAAAGAGGTAAAGAAAGTCGAACAGGATCCTGAGGCTTTGAGGGAGTCTGAGAAGCTAAAATCACTTTTGCAAGATGAGACAAAAGCAAACACTGATCTTCAGTCTGAACTCTCACAGCTTCAAAGGCGTATGGCTCAAGTGACAGAGTTAAAGCCAAAAGTGGAAGTCAAAGAGGTAATAAATGAGACTTACAAGGTCTCACCACAAACAGAAGAGGAAATGGCCCGTCTGAAGAAGGAGCGGCAGGATACCATAAAACGGATTTCGGATCTTGAGTACGACATCACACGTGTAGGGTCTGACCTGGCAGACCTGAAATCACAGCCTCCTCAGGTAGAGTGGAAAGAGGTCACCCAAGAAGTTGTGAAGGAGGAACGGACCCCAGAGGATGTCAAAGAGCTTCAACGACTCGCTGACCAGCTGTCCGCTCAACAAAAAACTTATGATGGTGTCCAAGACCAGCTAAAGCGTCTAACAAGAGATAGAGATGAAATCAAAGCTGAGAAGTCAAAGGTGGAGATGAAGGAAGTGAACAAAGAAGTGGTCAAATATATTGATGACCCACTACTACAGAAAGAGGCAGACCGTCTGAGAAGGGATTACCGTGACGAGCAGCAGAAGCGTCGCACCACTGAGGAAATGGTCTTTGACCTGCAAAACAAGTACATCCAACTGGAAAGACAGAAGCCAGAGGAGAAGGTTGTGGTTCAAGAGGTGGTGCGCCTCCAGAAAGACCCCAAGCAGATAATGGAACATGAGAGACTTGGCAAGAACTTAGATAAGGAAGTCACATCCCGCAGGCAGCTAGAACTTGAAGTGCAACAGCTGAAGGCAAGAGTGGAAGAGAAAGAGAGGAGCATTCAATCGAGTGATGAGCATCAGAAGAAAGTCAAAGTGGATGACGAGTTGAAATCAATCAAGAAAAATATTCGTGACCTGGAGAACGCCCCACCACCTGTTGAAGAATGCATCGTCACAGAGCAAGTTATGAAGGTGGAGAGGGATCCAAAGCTGGAGAAATTGACCAGTGGACTCCGCACAGATTTGGATAAAGAAAACAACGACATTATACGCCTTCAAAGAGAAATACGACACGCCAAGGTAAAGATTGATGCACTGAAACGGGAAAAGGCTGGTGAAAAGACAGTGTATAAAGAGGTCATTCGTGTGGAAAAAGACCAAGCAGTTGAGTCTGAGAGGTCCCATCTGAGAGACCAGGTACTCCAGCAGACAAATGCCCGAAGAGACCTTGAAGATGAGGCCAAAAAGCTGACTGACAAGCTGGATCGCCTCAAAAATCGAAGCACGAGCAATTCTCAGGAGGAGACAAATCTGACCCGCAACAAGGACGCCTTGGAGAAAGAGAAGGAGAGACTTGAGCGTGAGCTGAAAGCCCTGGAATCTGAGAAGCAGGACATCAAGGTATCATTCCAGCAACAATCTCGACTGATGAGTGAGAGGAGCAAAAAGACCAGGCAAAAGAGCATCAAGATGGAGACGGACATTCAGCGTCTGGAGAGGGACATCTTGGAAGAGAAAGACACGATCCACAAGCGCGAAAACACAATCAGGGAGCTTAAGAACAGCTTGAAGAAAGAAGACAAGAACAAACCAGAGTCAAGAACCAAAGAGACCAACCTCTCCACAAAAATCACCATCCTAGACCCCGACACAGGGATGGACATGTCACCATACGATGCCTACCGGAGGGGTGTGATTGATCGCAGACAGTACCTGCAGCTGCAGGAGCTGGAATGTGACTGGGAGGAGGTCACAACCAAGGGACCAGATGGCGAGACCTCTGTACTGCAGGACCGCAAGAGTGGCAAGCAGTACCCCATCAAAGACGCTTTGAAGGATGGCAGAGTTACCCCAGAACAGCTGGATGAATACAAGAGGGGTAAAATGCCAATCTCAGAGTTTGCCCTTCTTGTTGCCGGAGATGCCAATAAACGTTCTTCCATCTCGTCAATCTCAAGCAGGTTGTCATCCGCTTCAAATGACTCCATGATCGAGGGAGACTTCCCCATCAGTGGAATTTATGACACCCACACCGATTCATGCCTGTCAATACGCAATGCGATGAAACACAGGATGATTGACACCACCACGGCTCAGAAGCTGCTAGAAGCACAGGCTGCTACGGGGGGCATTGTGGACATCAACAACAAGGAAAGGTACTCCGTGCACAAGGCTGCAGAACTAGGCCTTATTGAATCCAGCCAACTGCAGCGGCTGCTCAACGCTCAGAAAGCCTACACTGGAGTTGAGGACCCCATTACAAGGGAACGTCTCTCCATCGGGGAGGCCGTCCAGAAGGGGTGGATGCCCAAGGACACTGCCATGCGCTACCTGGAGGCGCAGTTCCTCACGGGAGGGCTGGTGAATCCTAACCGCACAGGACGCATTGATGTCGTAGATGCTGTGGGAACTAGAATGATTGATAGCACCATGGTGAGAGAGCTTCAGGAAGACTCCAACCATGCCAAGGATCTGACAGACCCCATCACACAGGAGAGGATCAGCTACAAGCAGGCCCTCAATCGCTGCAAGACAGACCCAACCACAGGTCTCCCAATGCTACCAGCGACTTCCAAGAGCAGCTCTCCGTCCTCGTCCGTCCCCTCATATTATAGCCATCGGTCTTCTTTGCATTAATTTGAACACGATTTGTTTACAGTCGGATTGGGGAGCCCTCTTTGGGCATTCAGTTGTAAATGTCACAAACTCATGTTAATATCAAAATGTTATCAAAAATGTCTATAAATATCTCAGGAAAAGTGGGAAATATTATTCTGCTCACTTAATGGGGGTCACAACTACTGCTGCTGAGATGTGTGTTTACTCATTTATGAAGGAGAAGTTTATTCTTACTGATCTTAATCCTTGAAATATTTGCCAGATTTGGGATGACGGGTCACGGTGCAATCATGGTTTGAATGTCAATTCTTCCATATATAATTTAAAGTCTTTCTCAGATAAACTGTTATTACTTTGTTTGATATTGTATGAAAAATAAATTTATTGATTAAAATGACAAACTTTTACAGCTTTCATTTGTTTACATTTTTTAAACACGAGTAAAGAAATGCCCGTAGCATTAAGCGTGAAAATAACAATGATATTGCAATCAAACTGGCTTCACAGTCTTTTGTACAGTATTTTTGTGCCAGTAGAAACTATGTATATTTCTTTGTTCTGGGAGGAATCTTATCTTGACCCACTTCACATGTTAGTTACAATATCTAGTAAAAACTGTGACCTACATCAGTTGAGGACAGAACAGCCAGACAATGAGTCCACTTGAACATGATTGTGGCATCTTCATAGACTTTTAATGCAATCGGATTTGCACTAAAAAGAGTCACATATTCACCACGTCATACATCCATGTAGAATAATCCACTGTGAGGCTTGTGCTTTTTGATCCATTCATTCAGTTAGAGTGAGCCTGAAGTGTCAACTGCCTGTGTCACCCTCGCTCTCTTGGAAGAAATGCCGTTGCTCACTGATGGCTTTCTGCAACAGGGCCAAGTCCACCCCTTCCACACAGGTCATCACTCTGGCCCGCAGCATCACGTCACCTCCTGTAGGAAAAATGAAGGGTGCAATACGCAGTAAATATCTCACTGGTGGTAAGGGGCACAGTTCCAGTTCCAGAATCTGGTTGTCCCAGGACAGTGTAATCCTGTACATTCATTGAATTTGCCTGAATTTCCTGAGTGACAAATAAAGTATCTATTTGTCGATCTATGATAATGTGCGACCATGCAGGATCATGCTAGACAGGCTAGCGCCGCCTTATGCTTCCGGCCAATTTCATTTGCCTCCACCACATAGTCAGGAAACTAGCGACTTGTTTCCGTTTGCTCCGTCTCCTATGGTGGACGGACCAATCAGCGATGGACGGACCAATTTCAAACGATGCATTCCAGCGGGTAACATGCGTCACAGCCAGACAGTAGCAATTGGTTGAAGCCACGACCACACAGTGGCAATTGGTTGAAGCCACGACCACACAGTAGCAATTGGTTTTAAGCAGAAAGTATATCTACCTACCAGTACCCATCAGGAAGCACACCAATCCAAATGGATAGAGATCAGACGCTATATGAAATGGAATGAGTGGCTGATACATCAGATCATGCCACCTTGGTGAATGTGCACAGAGGGCTGTGCTTTATTTATTTATTTATTTTTACAAAATCCAAAGGACGATTCCCATGCATGTCTGTATGGTTTGCTATTGTCAGTCCTTCTATGCTATATAAGTGTCTCTGCTATACTTCAGCCCCACCAGCATGAGGATGTGTAGCAGGACCATAGGCACTAGAATGATGGGTATCACCATGATGAGAGAGTTTTCTGGGAAAAGTGAACAACACCAGGGAGCTGGCAGTGCTCATCATAATGACAACATATAGCTACTGCACATAAGTGATGTGTGTGAACAATGCAAAGAATTTTAACAGTGTAATTACATAGAATTATAAAGATAGGCACAGCACTAAAATAACAAAAGAGTTGTTTTCATAGGCTACTTTACCTTCAGTGTTTTCAATTTCTCCCAAGACAAAATACACAGCTCCACTAATGGGGTTGAATGGCTCCACATATGACGTTTGAACGCTCACTTGGTACTTTATTGAAGAATGATGTGAAGACAGAATGGCCTTTGACTCCTCTGGTAGGTAACATGTCAACCTGATGATATAAAAAACAGACCTTACGTTAAATAAGATCACACGGGCTACTATAACGTTAGTAGCCTAACCTAAGCAAAGTGAGCACAATATACAACTTTGGCTCTGGTAACGTTAGCAGGTTTCTGCGGAGAGATGGTTGGGTTTCCTGGAAAGAATTTGTAACAGTCACACTAGTGGGGATGTTCAGCTCTTATTATTAGAAGAATTGTGACCAAAATGAAAGAAGCATGAAACTTTCAGGGTTTGTTCTTGGTATAAGCTTTAATTTAAGCTATATGGCGCTCGCAGTTTGACCCCTGGGGTCAGTTAGAGGTCATCTTAAATGAAAGCTTATACCATGAAGAACAAACATGCTTTCATGCTTCTTTCATTTTGTGCACGATTGTTATGCTCAACAGCCCCACTACACTGGCTGTGTCTCATATGGCGCACTTGCACTGCAACACTGCACAGTGTGCACGGCTACTTATGGGCATAGAGTGCATTTTTGACGTGAATTGTTGTCCCAAATGGAGCACTTAACCCAGAGAGTGTAGAAGGAGCAATATTTCAAATATTTAAGAATCTTTGCTTAACCTTAACTGAAAATACTTCACGTTCATAGAAGTGACGTAACCAGTGTTTAAATCGTGATCCCAAACAAACATTCAGAATGCATCAGACATAGTGTGCAAGTGCGCCATATGAGACGCGGCCACTCTTATCAATTCAGTGAATAAAAGGCATAAAGGACGTATGGCTTTATGACTTAGTCTAAACTTACCTTCCGAAAGTTCGCACAGATGCTCCTTCTGCAATGGCATTACGTTGAAGTTCCCAAGGAAAATGATAAACCGCAGTAGCAGGAAGCATTTCATTAGTTAAGTAGAACAGTATTTCTGTGTACAAATTAAACTGGAAATGTTATTCTTTTTGAAATAAAATACATTGTCAGTAAAGAGAATCATGGATCATATCCTCTAGTCGCCCAAGCGTGGAAATGATCACATGATTAAACGTCAAGCACACGTGATCTTAAAACTGAGGAAGTAGCTATTGCAGTCCAATAGTGGTAGCTAGCTGTGTGCATCTTATAACTGTGCCTACCCAACTAAGCCGCTAACAGTTTAGCCTTGGCTACGATAAAGACGTGACTGAGTTTTATGACTTGTGTATTTCTTCTTTCGACAGTGGACAAGACATTTTCTCGCTGTTATGAATCCAGATATACAAAGAGAACGTGAAAATGCGACGTTTAACCCAGACCTTCTCACCTATATTTTGGACGGTGGTCAAGAGAAGACCCGGAGGAGAAGAGAAATAGGTCAGTCCTGAAGTCCCCCCCAAGTTCATTGAAACCTTGTAGGAAGTTTGTTGAGAACAACAATGTATGGCTAACACCACTGTCGTTGCCAAACAATAACTATTTCGAAGTTATTTCGAAGTAAAGTGACACGCACTTTTGTCACTAAATGTCGGCTACCGTCAATAGCCTTAACGTTAACGTTAGCTTCTCATATGCGTTCTGCTTGTAAGGTTAAGTCTTTAACTGTTTACATCTTACAACTTTACTCTCCCATGACCCTAATATTTACCTCGATCGGTGTGCTTTAATAGGATAACTCTTCAGGCGTAATTAGTCTTATTTGTGAACTTGCTCAGTGTCGTTATTGTGTTGTTAACCTTATGCAACACGGAGCTCCAACCAATGGGGTATTGGTAACGTTATAACGTTACACATAATCATGGGTATGTTTGTGTATCTAGCTATTGGTTGTAGCCATACGCTAACGTTAAGCTGTTAGTAAAGGCTAACCTGTAAAACAGACGTATTAAAGGTGTGCTCACATATTGCAGAAGCACTAGTTATCAGCGATCCAGATTTCCAGCAGGAAGACCCCAACTTTCTGTGTCGGAGTGACCGATATGATGCTGCGGTGAGGAAGAGTGCCCAAATGATCCTGAAACTCCGGGAGTATGGCATCTCTGACCCCGAGGAGATCTACAATTACAAGAGGTACAGGGGGAG
>JAUCNH010000109.1:810680-823914 GCA_032353275.1 Sardinella hualiensis | reverse complement strand
GGGGGTGTGGGTGTGTGGGGGTGGGTGGGGGTGGGTGTGGGTTTGTGGGGGGGGGGGTCCATCAATAACTATTTATCTTTTCACTGATATATTTATCTACTTATTTTCATGCATCATTCATTTACGGTAACCAGGTAGATCTCAAGGGATGCCTGAGGAGAGGTGGAGTTTTAAGGATCCTTAAAAGGAAACTATTATTTTTTAGCATCCCTTTATTTACTTTTCATTTCACAAACCAGGGCAGCCATGTTGATGCCAGACCACCTTTCAATTAAAGTGGACAAATACAAACAAGACATGGATGTACAAATGACTAGAAGTGGACACTGTACGGATGAAAAGCAGCCTTATTCTAGGCTAATTCCCATATTACCGTACTATAAGATGCAGGATCAGGCTAGGCTAACCTCCAGTTCTAGGTTTAGCTATGCTAACAGAAACGTAGCTATGTTCCCACAGCCCTATGTTTCCACATTTCTGTAGGGTTACCCTAATCCTAACCCTGGAGAAGTGCAGGCTGCAACATGTGTGGGAATGAGTTCAGCTCAGCTGTAAATCAGAGGTCATCTCTAGGTGACGGACAGTGACTGTAATATGGGCTTCACTAGGAGGGATACTATCACGGTGTTTGCACTGACACTGCATTAGGGGTTACTGTACTGTACTGTACATGATGCTCTGCATCTACGCTGATGCACTGAAGTGCATTACTGGAGCATTAGTGTAGAAGTAGCATTATTGGTATTCTGTACATTTCAGTCTACACACAAACTCACAGACAGATAGATACATACATAGACACACAGACACAGACACAGACACAGACACAGACACAGACACAGACACACACACACACACACACACCATAGGCGTCATGTTATTGGTGATGCACTAATGCTGCCAAGTGTTTCTGGATGCTCTCCATGTCCTCCATTACAGTAACATCACCTTACATCCAAAACACACACAACACACAGACACACACACACACACACACACACACACACACACACACACACACACACACACACACACACACACTTTGAATGTCAGTTAATGTTTATGAAAGATCAAGATGACGCAGACACTGAAAATGTATGTCTGCTTGCGTGACAAGACTTCTGTTTCTTTTAATGCCATCAGAATCACTTGGTGGTGCTCAGAACAATCACACTGCAAGATTTAGCCATTTGAGGAGTGAGCTGTATTGCAAGTCATTCCAAAATTATGCCAAAGGTATTGCCAGAAATAAGCTAGACTTTATATCAACTGCCATTCAAATTGTCCAATAATTAACAGAAGTCATGATCACATCATCAAAAGGAACTTTGAGTTGCCAACATCTTAATTGCATATTTGTGATTTCCATAATCAACACAGAACTCACAAACCAAACGCTCCATTCGTGCTTTGCTGGCATGTAAAGGGCCACCATGTTTCTGGTTTCCACTGAAGGCTGGTCACATGCTTTCTAATTGACTGATGAAGGTAAACAGCTGTCCAACACAGTTACCAGGACATACACAGCATGTCTCACCAAGTGTGATTTATGTGTGGGAACGACGACTTCAGCCCTGGCTTCCTCCTGTGTTTGCTTACTGTCCACAAAATGAGGACCATATATGTGCTGAGGAGGGAAAAAAAAGCCCCACAGGAATGCTGCTCCCAAACCCCGCTTGGCTCCCGCACCGTGCCCCTGACAGCCACACACATGGACAGTGGTACAGCGCTGGCCTTGCAAGTGGGAAGGGTGGCAGACATGTGAAGCCATGGCACTGTTTAGGAACATACTGCCTGTGGTCGGTGGTTACGGGACTGTGTTTGGTCCAGTTAAAGCGATAGTCTGGTGTACTTCCAACTATAGGCCCTGTTTTCCAAGACGACAGACGGCTGTCGGTAGGACAAAGAACGAGAAAGTGTGGTGCGACATAAGACTGAATGGCGAACTGGCGGCTAACTCTAAATAGGTCCAGAAAGTCACTTTCAGTTTCATTTTCCTTGGCCCCATTCAGTTAGCGTTAGCGACATTACCGGTTCACCGCTCGGCCTATGCCTTACCTCATTTTCTCATTCTTCTCCTTTCTGACTGTACTTGGTGATTTCGCCTCACTGCACACTGGAGTATCGCTTTAAGGAAGGAAGGATTTCCAAAGAGCGCATACTGTCTATGTAGTAAAGCCCATGTACCCACATCAGCACTCTGTTAAAAGCTTTGTGCTACCTAGCAACCAGAGAGTACAATGGCCTGTCTATTTGATGAAGAGTTTAGTGGCCACAAGAGACTTTTACTTTAAGCCACTTAAGAAGCAACCATTTCCACTGAATTTCCAATGTAGCCCCCACATACATAAACACATACATACACACAAACACACACACACACACACCCACACATAAATAGACACGCACAGAAACGCATTGACAGAAAACACAGACTGTGCACATGTTCAAGCAATCACATGCATCCATTATAAACATTCCCTGAACGGTATAGCTGTTTACATTTGTGCGCACACATGCGCGCGCACACACACACACACACACACGGAGAACTGGCAGCCCATAATTCAGCTGTTTGTGCTAGCAGGTGTCGCCACTTAAACATGACCTCAGCTTAAGTCTCCCTTCACTTTAATGAGCAATAAATACTCATCAGAGAGGACATGGACACAAACAACAAAGCCTGTCCCATCTTGTCCTCCATCTTCCACAGTGTGTGTGTGTGTGTGTGTGTGTGTGTGGGGAGACATAGGCCTACACACAAACACACATGCACACACAAACAGGCCAACACATAAACACACACACACACTCTCACACTTACAAAGTCCTTAGTGCCTAAACCCCCTTGAGATTTCACTTCACAGAAGAGTCCCCCCCCCCCACCCCCCGTTGGCTCTGTAAACAGATTGTGACTTGAGGGGGGAAAAAAATCGAAGTGGTAAAACGCTTTAATGAATGGAACAAATTAGCATCAAAGAGGGCCAGCATTAGAACCACATTTTCACAACACGTACTGCAAAAACACATCTGCCACGAGACGCAGAGCAAAGCAAACGGCATACTTAAGGCAAAGTGCAGCAACATAAAAGAGCTGATTATTTTAGAGAGGGACCCTGTGCCAACCCAGGGTGAGCCATAGGACGAGGGCATGTGCTTGTGGGGGCATGAAGGCGTGTGTGTGATTGTGTGTGTGTGTGTGTGTGTGTGTGTGGAGTGTGGTGGGGGGGTCTGTCTGTGTGTTTCCATCTCTCTGCGGGGTTGTCTGTCTACTGTACCTCTCTTTCTCCCTCTTGTCTGTGTGTGTACGCCTGTGTGTGTATACCTCTGTGTGTGTGTGTGTGTGTGTGTGTGTGTATGTGTGTGTGTGTATAGCTCTCTCTCCCTCTATCGGCCTCCCTTTCTGTGTCTGTGCGTCTCCCTCTCTCGTATGTGTGTGTACCTCTGTGTGTGTGTGTCTGTGTGTGTACGTTTGTGTGTGTGTATATATAGCTCTCTCTCTCTCGATCGGCCTCCCTTTCTGTGTCTGTGCGTCTCCCTCTCTCACATGTGTGTGTCTCTCCATCCGTCTCCCTCTCCCTGTGAATCCCGCTCTCTCTCTCTCTCTCTCTCTCCCCCTCTCTGTACTGCTGCTCTCCTTCCCTTTGTCTCTCTATTGGAGTTTGGAGAGATCATCATGAACGGCATCATTCATGAGTGTGTGCAGTCATCCATGTTACTGCAGATGACAGGAAATCAATGCATCTGAAGGATCGGACACGAGGATAGCCAATCCAGTCTGGTGCTTCAAGTCCTATCACGCTCATCAAAACTTCACGAGGCATGCAAAATCAAAGCCGTTCGGCTCTATCCAAACGCTTGTGTACTGAGGCTATGCAAGAGCCGTAAACAAAACTATTCCCCCGGCCCCATTCAAAGGCATTCATGGTCTTTGTGATGCACTGTCTCCTTACGCTTATGTCATTGTCTCAATCACATGCGAACCCTGTTTCACAACATCACAGATTCATTCCTTAAAGGGACTCCAGGCAAGTCTGTGATTACCGAGCTCCCCCTACAGTCGCAAACTCTTTTTTTTTTTTAACGCCCTTCTTGGTGGTTGGGGGAGGACAATCTCGAATGGCCTCCACCTTGCTGACTTGGGGCTTGATGGCACCACCCCCAAGGACATAGCCGAGGTAGCACACCTCAGCCTTGCCCAGGTGACACTTGGAGGCATTCACCACCAGACCCGCTTGGCGGATGCGATGAAAGACATCCTTCAGGTGGGCCACATGCTCCTCCCACGAGGAACTGTACACGACCACATCGTCAATGTAAGCAGCCGCGTAGTCCTCAGCCCCCCTCAGGACCTGATCCATCAGGCGCTGAAATGTTGCGGCGGCCCCATGTAATCCGAAAGGCATGACTGTAAAGTGATACAGCCCCGAAGGCACTCTGAAGGCAGTCATCTCCTGAGCATCGGGTGAAAGTGGCACCTGCCAATACCCCTTACACATGTCCAGAGTGCTCAAGAACTTGGACTTCCCCAGCCTCTCCATCAGGTCATCGACCCGCGGCATGGGGTAAGGGTCAAAGGCTGAAATGGCGTTCACCCTGCGGAAGTCCACACAGAAGCGGAGTGCGCCGTCCTTCTTCGGCACCAGGACGACCGGACTACACCACTCACTGTGTGAAGGCACGATGACGCCCGCCTCCAGCATGGCCTGCACTTCCTGCTTGAGTGCAGGGATGAGCTTGGCTGGAACTCTGTAGCAGGACTGTCGAACGGGGCCAGGAGAAGTCAGCCGGATGTTGTGCTGGGTCAGACTGGTCCTGCCTGGCTCCTCACGGAACAAGCCCTTGGGGATGCACCTCTGCAGCTCCCTCTGCTGGCGTGGAGTGAGATGGTCCAGCTCTGGTTGTGACGACTCCCCCCGAGGCACAGGGAAGTACTGCTCCCGAAGCTCCTCCTCCTCACCCACGGTGCGTGCCCACAGCTGGTTGCCAGGCACCTCGTCCCTCGGCACCCACTGTTTCAGCAGGTTGACATGAAAGACCTGCTGAGGCTTGCGACGATCTGGCATGGAGATCTGATAAGTGACAGGACCCATCTTCCTTAGAACTTCGAACGGGCCCTGCCATTTTGCAAGGAGCTTGCTCTCTGATGAGGGCAATAGCAGCATCACCTTCTGGCCTGGCTCAAAAGAACGGTTGCGTGCATTGCGGTCATACCATGACTTCTGCTGCGCCTGTGCTTTAGCCATGTTGTCATGGGCCATCGCGGTGAGCTGCTCCAGCTTGTCCCTCATTCGCAACACATAGCTCACAATGTTCATCTGCTGGCCCGGGCGGCTTCCCTCCCAAGCCTCCCTGAGCACATCGAGAGGTCCCCTCACAGGCCGCCCAAACAGCAGTTCAAATGGGGAGTAGCCTGTTGAGGCTTGGGGTACCTCTCGGTAAGCAAACAGGAGGTAGGGCAGCCACTGGTCCCAATCCGAGCCTGTGTCATTCACAAACTTGCGAAGCATGGTCTTAAGCGTCTGATTAAAACGCTCCACCATGCCGTCGGTCTGTGGGTGGTAAGGTGTAGTTCTTATACCCCTTATGCCTAGAAGGTTGTATACCTGTCGCAAGAGCCTAGAACTAAAATTAGTCCCTTGGTCAGTTAGGATTTCCCTAGGTATACCCACCCTTGAAAATAACTGAATCAGGCAGTTGGCTATCTGTCTAGCCTTAATATTCCTTAATGGGTAAGCTTCTGGGTATCTGGTCGCATAGTCACAGATCACTAAGATGTACCTATGACCTGCTCTGCTCTTCTCCAGTGGCCCAACTATGTCCATTGCAATGCGAGTGAATGGGGTGTCAACGATGGGGAGATTCACTAACGGGGCTTTAGTCCCTCTGCTGGCCTGTGATGTTAACTGACACTCAGGGCAGGACCTACAGTAGTCTATGACATTATGATAAAATCCTGGCCAGTGAAACCTGCTGGCTATCCTGTCCAGTGTCTTTTGCTGTCCCAGGTGGCCCGCCCAAGGTACACTATGCCCCAACTTCAAAACAGTGCTCCTCAAAGAGCATGGCACCACTAACTGCTCGCCCTCCTCACTGACGCGAAACAGCTTTCCCTCTCTCACCATGTGGCACTCCTTCCCCTTAACCTTTAGCTCACTAGCTTCTTCAGCCGTCACAGCCTTTCCGAACAAAGGTTTTAAAGATGTGTCTGCATGCTGCATGGCTTGAAAATCCACTCCACTCAACTCCTCTTCACTCACAGCGGGATATGACAACGTTTCCTTTATAAGGGTACCCCTCACCTTAGCACACCTGCGCTCGGCCTTGGATTTCTTTTCCCTTGTCACTGGATACGGTAACTCATCCCAACCCTGAGACAGCTGCTCCTTACTCTGTGACCTAGTGGTAACGTAAGCAGTGGCACTGGCCTCTCTATTCTGCAAGAGGTCTGCCAACACCGGGACATCTTGCCCCAAGATCACAGGAAATGGTGCCTCATCCATTACACCCACACAGAGAAGGTAAGCCTGGCTGTCTATCTCCACAGTCACTTCCACAGTATCATATTCAGACACATCACCATGTATGCATTTAACCTTCACTTTGCCTATGCTAGTGAGGTGTTGTACATCCAGACACTTACGGTGCAAAAATGTTTGACTGCTCCCAGAGTCTACTAAGGCCTCCCACACCTTTCCCTAGATCTTAACAGGAACCGTGACGCCCGTCCTAAGGGGGTGAGTGCTATGGGGTTGGGGAACATAACAGAGTCTAGATTCGACTGAGGGGCCTACAGGACACTCAGGCTTTATATGACCTGGCTGACCACATTTATGACATACTATCCTGGGCTTAGGGTTTGTGTGTGCTGCTGGTTTGTCTTTGGAGTAGCTGGCCCTCTTAAACTCACTCCCTGTACCACCCACAGACTTACCCACTGCTGGTCGGCCATTGTCTCTTGACTGTCCCGTGTCCCTTCTTGAGCCTGTATCTCCACAGCCCAACTGGAGTCCTCTTCGACCACGTCTGGCAGCCATATAAGTCTCCGCCAGCCCAGCCGCATGGCTGGCAGACTGAGGGTTGTGCTCCTTAATCCAAGTGCGGATCTCGGGGTTAATCATCCACAGGAACTGCTCCATGATGATGAGCTCTGCGATCTCCTCCTTAGACCGCTCACGGGGGCTGACCCACTTCTCGAAGAGGTCACGGAGCCTTGATTGTAGTTCCCTGGGTGTCTCCCCATCCAACACCTCTTTGGACCGGAAACGCAGCCTGTATGTCTCTGCATCAATTTCAAATTTAGACAGGATAGCCCTTTTAACTTTAACATAGTCCTGGGCCTCTCTTATGTCCATGGCCACGTATGCTGCACGGGCCTTGCCAGTTAACAATGGGACTAAATAGAGAGCCCATCTGTCCATAGGCCATTGACTAGCCAGTGCTATCCGTTCAAAAGTTGTTAGATAATGTTCGATGTCCTCATCTTCAGCAAAAGGGGTCATCTTGGGTGGAGCCAAAGCTATGGGAGGTGGGACAGCACTGTGATAAGACGACACGGTCACTGGGTTGGAGGGGATGCTGCTCAGTCCGGGGGACACTCGACCGGGGATGTTGGCTGCCGATGCATTCATGCTGGGAGGATGGGACCCAGGTGCCTCTGAGGACTGTTGCTGCTCCAGCCGCTCTGTACTCACGTAAGCCTGCAACTGGCTGAATTGGTGCTGCAGGGCTCTGAAGCGTTGTTCTTGCCTCTGCACCTCTTGTTCAAACCGTACATCCCGGTCTTGTTGCATTTGCATGAAGCGTTTCATCGCCGTCTCCAGACCCAGGCTGCTATCCCCGTCTGAGGCTTGGTGCTGCCCGTCAGACTCTCTCAGCAGTTGTCATCAAAAGTGAATTTGAATTACAAGCAGGTTTTTCTACAGCGAGATATGAAACAATTATGCTCGGAATGCCATAATGAGATGCCGAGAGGCTGCCAGGAAATCAGTGGGAATGGGGTCGGGAATCATATTTTAGGGACTGTGACAGCTCGCCCCATTCCAATACTCCATGAAAATGATCCGACATGTCTGTGGCCGTGCTCTGCGAGAGATTGAGCCAGAAGTGATAACACATGTATGAAATTACTGACCAATAAAGCAGGATGATGTTGCAGATTGCAGCGCTTGGGCATGGAAGTGTTGCAAAATGCTGCAAAGTCTTGAAATGTAGGCCTATGAAACATTTATGCTGTTTCTTCTACATGATTAACAATTAACTCGGGGGAAGTGTACATGTGTACGGATGGGCCGATGTCGGCCGTCGAAAAAGTAAAAGCGGAGATATCCGTGATGAGTTGAACCATATGTTTTTACGGCTCCCAACCCCTTCAGCCAAGCACGACTGTAAATCTCACCGCCATACCTCTTTTATGCAGGTCTTTTTTTTTTCTCTCCTTGGCCTCTTATCTCAGAGGATATCCCAGCAGTGAAAAGCAATCACATCCAAAGCAGCGAGAAGCGATCTTTCTTGCCGAATGATGTCACCACCTTAGAGGGGGTAAAGCAGTGGTCAGGGATTTTGCACCATGTGCTTTTGATATGCTCTCTCTCTCTCTCTCTTCTCTCCTCCCTCCCTCCCTCCCTCCCTCGCCTCACCTCACGACAAAGAGGAACGTGTGCCCCAAACGTAGCGTAGCTCCTGAGCCCTCGCCAAAAGAAAGGCAACACCAGACACTTCATTTTGTGTCGCTTTTTCTCCAGAGCACAATGGAGACATTGTAAAAAATGCCCACAGACCACACACTCCTCATTTTCTTCTTCTCTTTCTTCAGTGGGGGCTTTGCTATCCTGCGGCTTAGGCAGAATTTGTTTTTGTGCCCTAAACGCTGCTCAAGGTTTTTCGGGGAGATTTTGCGATAGCAGCACGAGAGTCAACCCTTGACGGGCCCTCACATGCACTCGCCCCGGTGCTGCCTGTCCGCTGGCAAAACACCGGGCTTCACCCGAGCCAAGGTGGGAAAACAGACTGGTCATCCGCTGGCCGACCCCCCTCTCCCCTCCCCTCCCCTTCCCCCGGCTGTTTATTTGCCTCCTCTCGGGGCCTCTTATGAGCTACACATGGAGCCCGAGGGCTTATGGTCGTGTGTGTGGTATCTGTAACCCTGCGCGTGGGTGGCTGGGTGAGAAAGAGAGAGTGTGTGTATGTGTGTGTGTGTGTGTGCACATTTGATTATGTCTTTGTGTGTGTGTGTGTGTGTGTGTGTGTGTGTGTGTCTGTGTGTGTGTGTTGCGTGTTTGCAGAGGCATGTTTGGGTAGAGTGGCTACGCACTGTTTGTGTAGGGACCAAGCCAGGGATGCCACACGCCACCCACCATCACCACCTCCACCTCCACCTCCCCCGATCCCCTCAACTGTTTGGGGGGGCAACCCTCAGTAGTCTCCATGGGTGGGCTCATCTCCAGGACACAGGCACCATATACTCAGCCTCAGCCACTTAAAGCGTGTGCGAGACACGAGACAAGACGAGGCGAGACGAGACGAGATGAGTTCACCCTGCAAAACAGGGCAGCGCTGCACAGCCCAGCCGAGCGTGTGTGTTTTACTGGGCGAGGGATCAGGGGTGGCGTCCAATCGAGGGCCTCCTGAAAGCGAGCTCCGTGTGTGTCAGTGGCGAACGCGGCGAGGGGAACCAGAAGGCACAGTGCTTGCGCAAGAGGCCCCGCTCTCCTCCTCTCTCTTTAGTGCAAATGAAAAACCAAACAGTTAACCTCTCCAGAGACGTTTTGTTCTGTACAGACTGGCAAAGGGTGTTTTTGTTCTGGGCGGGGTTTGTTTTGGAGATGGAACTGTTCAACTTCAGTCGCAGAGAATAGCAAATTTGATTTAAAAAAATGCATCTGTCCAACACGTCTTGACTTTGACCAGTCTGTGGGTTTTATGCCAGCACATTTGTTTGTTATTATTTAAGTCAACCGAAAACTTGTGATTCAGCAATAAAGCACTGCTTTATAACACGTTTGACACATGTTTATAATATGTTTATAACACTCTCTATGCTTCCATCAATCTTTCAGTTAAATTGATTAATTGATTGATCAAATCATTCATTGATTCATTCATTCATTCAAGTTATGAACATGCACTGCCTGAAGTCACACACTATGATTCATAAAGTTCTGTCAAGTGTTGTGGTGAACTGAACCGTCTCTTGCTTGTTTTGTGTCCCCCTTGCAGGACATTCAGTGGGTCTGGGAGGGAGACAGACAGACGAACACCATGTGGCTCTCCCCTGCTCCTCCATCACGGCCACCCCTCCTCCCCCTCCTCCCCCACCTCCTCCTCTTCCTCCTCCTCTCCCTCCAGCTGGCGCTCGGCGTGAGCGGCAGCTGCCCAGAGAGCTGCAACTGCATGATGGGCAACATCATGTGCTTGGAGCGGCGTTCCATCTTCATGCCCGACGCCATCCCTGCCTCCACCAAGCACCTCTACGTGTTCCTGAACGGCATCAACTCGCTCTCCCGGGACGACTTCTCGGGTCTGGACGAGCTCGAGCTGCTGGACCTTAGCCAGAACCAGCTGGTTGACCTCCCCGACGGCGTCTTCGGGCAGCTGTCGTCGCTGCGCAACCTGGACCTGTCCTCCAACGAGATCACGCACATCGCCGAGAACAGCTTCTCGGGCTTGGTGATGCTGGAGCGCCTCTATCTCTATAGCAACCGCATCCAGAGCATCCACCCGGCTGCGTTCGAGGGGCTGGAGCAGCTGCTGGAGCTCAAGCTGCAGCAGAACGAGCTGACCGTCCTGCCCCCCGTGCACCTGCCGCGGCTGCTGCTCCTGGACGTCAGCCACAACCGCATCCCTCCGCCCGGCGCCCACGACCTCCACACGCCCAACCTGGAGTCGCTCAAGATGGCCGGCTTGGGGCTCACCAGCCTGGACGAGGAGCTCATGCGCTCCCTCAACAACCTCCACGACCTGGACCTGTCCCACAACCAGCTGTCGGCCATGCCCCCGGCGCTCAAGTCGGCCCGGGGGTTGATCCGACTCAGCCTGGCCTCCAACCAGCTGGGGCAGTTGGCAAAGGAAGACTTTCAGAACCTGGTCTCCCTCCAGGGTCTGGACCTGAGCAATCTGAACCTGCAGGGTTTTCCGGAAGGCTTCTTCCAGCTCTTCCCGCGACTGGACCAGCTGACGGTGGCAGAGAACCCCTTCAACTGCCTGTGCCCGCTGGCCTGGTTCCCGGCCTGGCTCCGCGGGCACAAGGTGGAGCTGGGCCGCCGGGAGGAGACCCGTTGCCACTTCCCGCCCAGCAACTCAGGCAAGGTGCTGACTGAACTGGAGCACCGAGACTTCGGCTGCCCCGTCACCACCACCACCGTGCAGACCCACGCGCCCGTCGTCAGCAGCACCCTCGCCGCCCCGCTCTCGCCCACCCCGCGCACGGGCACCACCACCCCGGCCCCGCCGAGCGTCATCCACACCCCTTCCCCGCCGGTGATCGTCGTGCGTCCGCATAACCCGGACGCTTCCCCCAGCAGTCCCATGTGCCCCTCCAGCATTTGCCTGAACGGCGGCACCTGCAAGTTCAACCAGCAGGGCCACGTGGAGTGCCTGTGTCCCTCTGACACCACGGGCCAATACTGCGAGAACCTCATCGAGTCGCCCTCGCTCCCATCCTCCCCGGAGGCTGCCGTGGTGACCGCAGCCCCTGCTCCGGAGCCGGACATCAGCTCTCGGCTGGTGACCAGCACCTCCATCCTCCTGGACCTCAAGCGCTACATCGAGACGCGGCCGCACATCCGCGGCATCCGGCTCACCTACCGCAACCTGTCGGGTCCCGACCAGCGGCCCATCCACCTGAGCGTTCCCGCCTCGTACCCGGAGTACACGCTGCGGGGCTTGAGGCCCAACTGCACCTACTCGGTGTGCGCCAGCCCCATGGGCGAGCCCGACGTGGGCGACTCCTGCACGGAGGCGAGGACTGCCAGCGCCCCCGTGTCCCCCCCCGTGGAGCACCGCATCGAGGGCCCGGGGGCCTCCTCCATGGTCCTGGCGCTGGCCGGCCTGGCCCTGGTGATGGTGGTGACGGCCGCCGCGGCCCTCTTGGTCTTCCTCCACCGGAGGAGAAAGCGGGCGAAGTCGGCCCACATCGAGCTGGACGCCGACGAGCCCACGCCGATGGAGCTGGAGGGGAGCAAGGCGTGCCTGGAGAACGGGACGCTGGGGACGGCGAAGCAGGCGGAGGCGGTGGCACCGTGCACTCCGCCGCAGACGCCCAACGGCGTGGAGTACGAGGCGCTGCTCATGCAGGGACAGAGCAACGCCAACAACAACGTGGCCGCCCTGAAACCCTCCTACTTCTGAGCTCAGAGAGACTAGAGGCCATTTCGGGTTCACTCACTGCTGAGCTTTTTTTTTTGGTTTTGGGGACTCGGCAGTTCAGACCTCCAGCCCTGGAGGGGGCGCTCTTTAGACTCGGACCCCACGCTCCCTCTCCCCCATGGGTGTGCAGCTGACAGCTAACTGCTAACTGCTAACTGTCGTGAGCAAGCAAACCCAGCTTGCTTGCTTGCCAAAATGAACATAAACAAACAAAACAAACAAACAAAAAAAACAGTATTGAAAGGAAGTGCAATTGCCAACAGAGGTGTTTTTTTTTTCCTCTAGAAAATGAATGAAGGTGCCTTTTCTTTTGCATTCTCCTATGTCTGGCTTGATTTTTTTCTTTTTGTCGTAATGATTTTTATACTCATGACATGAAAAGATGTTAAGACTTTGCAAATGAAATCGTGTTGCTGGACTGGGAGGCGGGGGAGTGCGGGGGGAGGGCTGCAGTGCTGGCTCAGGCCAAGAAAGAGGGAGGAGGAGAAAGAGTGAGGGAGGGAGAGAGAGAGGGATAGAATAAGGAAGGGAATGAGGGAAACAGGGAGATTTGTGGGGAAGAAAGGAGGGAGCAGGAAACACACAGAAGTTTTGTGTGTGTTTTACGTGTAGTACAGTACAGTACGTGTGTGTGTGTGATGGTGTCCGATGTGGTGGACACACCAGGACTACGTCGTCGCCGTGGCCACAAGCCAAAGCTGTCGTCTCCGCTTAGTCGCTGGCTCCATGTGAGAGAGCTGCACTGACAAGAAAAAAGAAAAACAAAACAAAACAAAGCAACTAACAACTGGGACTTCACCCCCCCCCCCCCCCTTTCAAGACATTGGAGAGGAAGCGCATTAGGAAATGCACAAGTGTCGGTACGAAG
>JAUCNH010000109.1:200774-214325 GCA_032353275.1 Sardinella hualiensis | reverse complement strand
TACTCAGCTTCACCACAGGGATATTTAGGAGATGAAAAACCATCAAAGACCTTCATGAACCGCAGCTCTACAATTTTAAGCCTGTCAGGCGTGAGAGAGGGGAGGAAATTGAGAGGAATCATGATCGTTATTAACGTTAATGCTTGGTGTGAGGAGAATGGAGGACTGGCCAGGCATAGCCAACATTACTGGTGAGTAGTAAGTAGGAGAGCTAACATTACTCTAAGATAGCCTAGCACACAATTAACATTGAATACCGGGTAAGATTGAGGAATGAGGCAAAGTCTTTTCAAACTCTGACCATGTAGAATAACAAGGAGGGAGACTGACTTACATGGTGTCAGTAGCCTAGTCCTAGAGTCGTAGAAATGCACACTGCATGGGCAACAATCGCTGGCCATCAGGTAGACGCATCTAACATCATGTAAGCCTTTCCTCAGTATCCATTACTAATGATTTAAGCGATGCTCACAGACAGAAAGAAGTGGAGATGTCCCGATGTCCCATCGCTTTGTTTGACAGATGTTTGTGTGGGGTGAGAGTAACGTGATATGCTGATCTCGGGTGAGGTCGTTTGTTGTGCTACCCAACGTAACATTAGGTCGTAGCATGCTAGCAAAGTCCTCAGTGTCTCTGATGCTAGTTCACAGTGCGAGCTTTGTAGAAGATAATTGCATGTTGTTTTGGACAGAGTGGAAAGATTTTCTGATTGTAATGTTGGTATAATTAAATAAAGCTTTGAAATCAGCACTTCCACAGAAGGTATTGCCTTGTATGCAGGAGAGGAGAAGTACTAGCATAACAGAACTTCGTTTGCAGAAAACTTGCAACATAACGTTGTTTACTTATGCACTTTCACCACCTGTGTCCATTCCTCACGTTTTAATTAGCCATGCTCGTTGTCAGAAAGAAAATACATGTCCTGATCACTTTCACAGGTGTTTGTGCGGGCTGTGCCATCTAACAGAAATAGTGGTGAGAGTATAATGTGCTGCCGTGAGTTTTGGTCAGCTCGTTTTAGCTAACGTTCGTAGCATGCTAGCAAAGTCCTTGTAAGTGTCTCTGATGCTAGTTCACAGTGCGAGCTTTGTAGGTGATAATTGCATGTTGTTTTGGACACAGTGGAAAGATTTCCTGATTGTAATGTGGGTATAATTAAATAAAGCTTTGAAATCAGCACTTCCATAGAAGGCATTGTATGCAGGTACTCTGTGTGAGAAGTGTGAGAAGTATGAGCTACATGTAGCATAACAGAACTTCGTTAGCAGAAAACTCGCAATATAACTTCGTGTAATTATGCCTGTGTCCATTCATAACGTTTTAATTAGCCATGCTCGTTGTCAGAAAGAAAATACATGTCACGATGACTTTCACAGGTATTTGTGCGGGCTGTGCCATCTAACAGAAATAGTAGTGAGAGTATAATGTGCTGCCGTGAAGTGAATAGTTTTGGTCAGCTTGTTTTAGCTAACGTTATTGCTATCCAGTGTCACCTAAGCATCATGCAAGTGCAAGAGCTTTGTAAATAATATCTCAGATGTTGTTTTGGATAGTGGAGGGATTCGACCATTGTACTATGACTATATTTCAATAAAGTTTTGAAATCAGCGCTTTGTCAACTCGGCTGGTACGTTACTTGTTGGCAGGTAGGCTATGAGAAGTTCACAAGCTAACAAAACTTTGCTGCGCCACTGGCAATGTTAATTTGTTTGTAGTCTAAATAAGTAACGTGAATATCGTGGCAAGGAGAGGTACTGTGTGTCTATTAGCAGCATTACCAAAGTTATAGCAAGACAAAGCAATAACTTTTCAGTCATTACATTAGCCTACAATATGTGGGTAAACTCCAAGTGCCATTCCGACCAGCATCTGGTGTGTTTTACAACGCGACAAGCAGGCATGCATGCAGACGTGCAGTATCCTGGTTTTAAGGTATGCTGCCAGAATTTGTTTGTTTTATGAGTAGCCAGCTTACACTCATTTGAATTTGTGGACCCTCTGCCCTGTTTTAAGTTTATCAGCACTTCTTGTACATTGCAATAGCTGATTTAGCATTTTCTAAAATAGCTGCAATAGCATTTTCCGTCTGGACTAACGATGTCCATACATGGTTAACTATGCTGGTAATTACACTCGTGGACTGCGACTCCCTCTTGTGACGTCACGCCCGCTTAAGAGTGAGCGCTAAAGCTACTTCTAAAAGTACACATTTTCATATTATATGAACGTTTTGGCTTCAAAAAACCTAACGAAATGATGGTGGGCAGTCAGAATATTTATGTTTGATATGTATCATGCATTAATTAAAAAAAAAATGTACCCTGTAATTTACACTTTAAGGAAACAAAGAGACAAAGAGGGCAGTCACTAAGGGGGGTGGGTGTTCAGTGGGTATTTGTCTAGGCAAACCAGTTTGAGGCAAATCTAGCTTCAAATGCCCTCTCAGCTAAACAAAGTCGACTGGAGCTCAGAAGAGCCGTACTTCAAAGTACCCAGCCAGTTTCTTACTGGCAAACAACAAGCACACCACCCCACTGGTTTTATCATTACAACATCAGCACAACATAGTATGACTTGCTGTGATAAAGGCTACACCTACACACTACACAGTTAGGCCTACCTTAAATTTGCTATTCTGAAATCAAATAAATGAATACTCTACAGTTTGGATGTAAGACATTTTATTTATTGGATAAGTTTGTTTTTGTTGTAGTGTAGAACTTTGCAAATGGTTACAATTTAGCCTCGATGTTCCTATTGAGGTTCTTTTCTTTCTTTTACTCCTCATCCTTTTCTTCTTTGATATGATGTGAGGGTTTGATGCCTTCATGATCTCCTCTTTCATTTGATAATCTATTTGTCTTCTTTGACATGGAATTTTCTTCTCCTTTCTTTCTCCTGTTCGCAATCTTCAAACTTTAAACAAAACTTGTTTTTGGCCCACCACCACCCCCCCTCTTCGGAGGACAACTTTCTTTTCTTTTACTTCTTTCTCTCTCTTCTTCCTTTCTTTCAAATGTGTGATTCCATGTCTTCTTTCTTTATGTGTATTTTCAGGTCTTCCGTCTGTCTCTTTATGTCTAGTTCTACCTCTTCAGTCTTTCTCTTTATGGCTGCTTGCACCTCCTCATTCTCTCTCTGTATGCACGCTTCTCTCTCTTCCCTCTCTCTTTTCATGCCTGCTTCTCTCTCTTCCCTCTCTCTTTTCATGCATGCTTGCATCTCTGCATTCTTTCTCTTTATGCTCATTTCCAGCTCATCATTCTCTCTCTTGATTCGTGCTTCCAGATCTTCTTTGTTTCTCTGTATGCCTGCTTTCAACTCTTCCTTCTCTCTACTCTTTCTTGCTTGCAGCTCTTCCTTCTCTCTCTTTATCTTTGCCTTCAGCTCTTCATTCTCTCTCTCTATTCTTGTTTCTTTGTTCCCCCCTTTTTTTCTTGGTTCCAGGTCTGCTATCTCTTCTTTGGCTACCAGCTCATCTATCACTTTATTTAAAGTTGCTTTAACTTCCATCTTTCTTTTTTTGTTTTCCTTAAGCTCTTCCCTCTCTCTCCTTTTCCTTTCTGCCAGCTCTTTCTCTCTCCTCTTCCTTTCTGAAAACTCTTCCTTCTCTCTCCTTTTCAGTGCTGCCTTTTCCTCCTTCTCTCTTTTTTCCCACACCTCCAGTTCTTCCCTCACTCTCCTTATGCGCTCTTTCAGACCTTCACACTTGGTCTTTATGCTTCTTTCCAGCTCTTCCTTCTGTCTCTTTATCTCAGCTTCCAACTCCTCCTTCTGTGTCTTCATGCTTGTTCTCACATCATGCTTCTCTCTCTTTATGCATGATTCCATCTCCTCTCTCTCTCTGCTCATTTCCAGCTCTTTTTTCTTTCTCTTTATGCATCCCTCCATCTCCTCCTTCTTAATGCTGATTTCCAGGTCTGCCTTCCGTCTCTTTATGCCTGCTTCAACCTCTTCATTCTCTCTCTGTTTGCAAGCTGCCATCTCCTCCTTCTCTCTCTTCATGCGCATTTCCATCTCTTCATTCTCTCTGTTTATGCATGCTTCCATCTTTGTATTCGCTTGCTTTAAGCATGCTTCTCTCTCCTCCTTGTCTCTCTTAATGCCTGCTTCCAGCTCTTCCTTTTCTCTACTCTTGCGTGCTTCCATCTCTTCCTTCTCTCTCTGTATGCACACTTCCAGGGCTTCAGTCTCTCTCTTGATTCTTGCTTCCAGATCACCTTTGTTTCTCTGTATGCATTCTTCCAGCTCTTCCTTCTCTCTACTCTTTCTTGATTGCTGCTCTTCCTTCTCTCTCTTTATGGTTGCCTCCAGCTCTTCATTCTCTCTCTTGATTCTTGTTTCCAGCTCTTTGTTCTCTCTCTTTTTTCTTGCTTCCAGGTCTCCCATGTCTTCTCCTGGCTCCAGCTCAGCCATCACTCTTTTTAAAGCTGCTTCCATTTCTCTCTTTTTGTTTTCCTCAATCTCCTCCATTTCTCTCCTTTCCCTTTCTTCCAGTACCTCTTTCAATCTCCTTCTCCTTCTCGCCTTTTGCTCGTTCTTTCTTTTCTCCCTCATTTCCTTTGCTTTCTTTGCCTCTGAGACCCTGAGCATTTTCAGCTCCTCCATGGTTGTTTTGTGCTGCTCAAGTTTATCAGCAAGTCTTCTCCCCTCAAGCTTCTCCCTCCGACGCCGAATTTGGAGCCTCTTCATGATCGCCCGAGCAGACTTGTCTTGAACTCTCAGTTTCCAGTAGCAGTCACTGATGTTACGCTCAATTTCTTTTCGCTCTCTTGTCAGGCAAACTGCTAATTTTTTTTCTT
This sequence comes from Sardinella hualiensis, assembly GCA_032353275.1. Classification (NCBI taxonomy): domain Eukaryota; kingdom Metazoa; phylum Chordata; class Actinopteri; order Clupeiformes; family Clupeidae; genus Sardinella; species Sardinella hualiensis. Next base: position 209,523 of record JAUCNH010000109.1, on the reverse strand, counting down.
TCAGGTCCATCTCTAGCTCCTGAAGCTCCTGGACATCTTTAATATAATTTTGTGTCTCAGGGGTCATGAGCCTTTGCTCATCTTCAAAGTACTGTACCTGGCTGACATGCTTCTCTCTGTCCAGTTTCAGTCGGCTCTTTTCTTCTTTCTCCCGCATATCCACCAAATCCAAGTTGTCCAAGAAGGACATCATCTTGTAACGGAGATCTGGTACGCTAGGAAGTGCTGGAAACTCCTCGCATCTCATTTCCGACTCCACACAAGAATTCCTTGCCGTGTGAGCAGCCTTCGGCTTCTTCGTGGCCTTGGCAGTGGCACGCTGGAGGCTCACATTGAGGGTTGGGGCACTTTGGGCAGGAGGGACAGAGAGTGCCCTGGGCAGGTCTGAGTTTGGGATCAGAACTGGAAGTCCATCAGCCAGGATGGGGTTAGAGCGACTCTCGCCGATCCTGACAGATCTGTAGGGCTGCTGTTCAGGTGCCCTGGTCTGTAAATAAAAGACACGTTTTAGTGAGTGATACACATATGTGCACCATAAACACACACACACACACATGCACCATCATCTGATTCATAAGTTAGTTAATACAGGAGAAAAAAATTCTTAGATTTTGAGCAAATGTGATATTTCTTTTAAAGGTATAAAAGTGAAACATACCAGAAGTCGTCTTATCCTCCACATGGTATCTAAAAAGAAGATTAGAGAAGAACATTAGGAGGAGTTTTATGATGACATAACTTACTTGACACATAACTCCATGCCTTCACCATAACCTGCTTTCCCCCCATACACACTGTATACCGTCCCAACCCTCCTCCACACACACACACACGGTTTCTAGCCCCTATTGCTGTGGTGCCACCTCCAAACACACACACAAATCATCCACCCCACATCCTCATACAGCCTTTAGCACCCCCTCCCCACCCCGCCCCTTATGCAATAGGCACCATTTTACGCACAATAAGCACAGTTTTACTGCATTCCTTACATTCAAAAATCCATATGACAATAAACTTCCTTGATTCCTCATATTCGGTTTTTATACGAAGTGCTTCAAAGACAGCGTATTTTTAATGATTTTAGTAATTCCACTTTATAGGCCTACACTTTGTCTTTGATAAAAAAATTAAAAAAAAAATCTGTTCTGTCATAATATTACAATTCAGTCTATTTTCTACATAAATACATAAAATTGTACATTTTTTAACTTACCACAATCACGGTAATGTTGTAACTTGATTATAAAATCAATTTCTCTATGGATCAGTCGTAAATCGCGCAGTTCCAACTTCACTAACTTTTCAAATGAACCGACAAGACCATCAGATAGAATTTAATCTAAATTCTTTATTATGACATCACAATGGCGCTGACAACAGGGAGCGTCAGAGGCAGTGACCGAATGTCAGACCTCCGACATCCTGCATGGCTGTGAATGCACTAGTAGATACAGCCATAATTCTATGGACAACCAGGCGTCCTTGCAGCCTGGGGCTTGCAAGCCTGGGACGTTTATAATTCTATGGTGTGGAATTATTTTGTCCTGAAAAGTAGGCCTCCATGACTTCTGGCATATAGTAACAGTCATTTCAATTCATTTTGCGAAAAAGCCTCGGTCAACCTCTGATTAAAAAAAATATATAGGCCTATATATATGGCTGCGAGGTTGAAGTGTTGGAAATGCACATATGATGAAACATGAAATTCCTTGTTTTGATTGTGTCTCGTACAGTATAACTTCACTGACGTTGTTGTTTGCACCCCTTCAACCCCCCGTGAGACTTAACGGCTTGCACTCTATCGAACATGATCTTGACGCGAGACGGATTTGCGCGCACAATATACAATATGGCTTCGTCCTGAGCGTATACAGTAGGTTACATTTGGACAACAGAAAAAGCTTTTTCAGACTAAACACAGTTCATCAGTTGAAACCTGTCGGAAGGAGGGAGCATATTGCTTGGAGATGTTGCCTAGGCTATGCCCATGTTGTTAGGATAAGTTTCTAAATTATGTTACCATTGCGAGACTGGAGAGAGCCGCTCCATGACAGCGGCATCAGACTCATCTTGCTTCATCTGATCTAAACCAGTGCTGCCTGATATACAACGCAGAGGTATCATTTCATATTAGCAACACAAGGTAGTCGTGCATGGCAAGTTTTAAAGTTTTGCTAAATATAAGCTTGGTCAGAAATCTGGCATACATGTAATTATGATAGGCCTACATGTATGTTTGGTCCAAAAGGGGGCAAGTAGGCTACAATCAAATCTCACCTCTGCTCTGTAGTTTTCAAGCCTAATTTAGGCTAGCCTGCAAGCAGTTACACACCTGATGTAAATTTAAAATATGAAATGTTTTCAAATGGTAATTGAATTTGTCAGATTATTAATTATTCAAATTTCAAACATAGGCCTACAAAAGGCTACATTCAATCCAAGAATATTCAACATGAAACTTTCCTGTCCTGAATGACATCTGAACTCTCTGCACTACCCTTGTAAATACAGCTAGATTTTAAACTTCATCCCTGCAGACTTTATGATCACATCTACCGACCTTTTGCACTCTCCTCCTATTGGTGCACTGCACTCGCATCAATGTTGTTCTTTTCCTGTCCTTGTGTTTGATGAGTTTATCATCTTACAAGTATGGGAAGTCTAAATTTTATTCTGCGTCATGACTACAGTACTGCACGGACACGCTGACGATATGCGGCCCAGCTGTGGTCCTTTGTGTTAAAATCTGGCCCGGGTGAATTTCTAATTGAAAAGCCCTAGCCTAATGTGTCAAGTGTAAGTTGTCAATGTATTTACTAGATGCATTAACATGTCTGATAACACACAAACCAGAAAAGAAAACATCTGCTGCAACTGGCAAGTAAAGTTATTTGGACTGAACACGTAACGTTACCAGTCATCATTAACGTTATGCACTACACTGGAGAATTGTTTGATGTAACTTAGGACCCACCTTGCTGAGACTGGATCCACCGTGAAAACCCAACCTTCATACTGGTCATTGCTACGCGTTGACACTTTCACCAGTTTATACAAATAACCTGACCATTCCGGTGGTTGAGCGTCACACCACCCAGGCATACCTGTAGGCCTACACCGATCTCAACTATTTTTTGTTTTACTGTACAATTAACTAATTTACGGGTTTTGAGAGAGGCAGGACACCGACTAGCGTGGTTTCCCTTAGCGAAAAACATGCGAATACGGATATAGAAAAAAAGTAGCAATTATATCAAAATAAAGGTTTCTCATCCTGACATGACTTGACTTGTCAGCCAGGGGGCGATAAATGCTAACATGAAAATAAGCCTCCGTTTGCCAAATACATACAGTATGTGACAAACTTCCTTGTATCCTTGAATTGAATTGAATTGTCGTAGTATTGCCTGTTTTCTCGCAGAGTATGCTTTTTAATTTTAGACCAAGTTCATATCTTTTTTTAAAATACAGTTCATGTTGGCCTGCTCCTGTACTCGAGGAGGCGATATGGGCCAGTCCTAATTCATCTGACAACAACGAGACGAAGAACCTATGCGAAGAACCTGCGCATGTGTGCTGGGTTGTTAAATGTCCCCGGTGTATGACCATAGGTAATGACATAGGATAAACACTTCGGGACCGTTCCCCGGTTTGTATTTTTTTTTTGTTGCGCCGGTGTAAGCTGCGCCATGTCAAGATACGGTCGATACGGGGGTAAGTTATTGTCATCGTAAAGAAATGTGAATTCCCTATGTAAAGTGATTTAACGTTACTATAGCCTACTCATAACAACCTGTGTGCGCTGTTGTGAGTTGCTTTAGAACAGCTGCCGGTTGCACCTATGGGTTGCACCAACTGAGCTGTTCCTGCTTGGTGACATTGGAGCTTAACCACTACATTTTAACAGGTTGCACCACGCAAATAACGTAACATTATGTCTTAAAATTTACACCACTACAGCAGACCATAGGTGGCCCTGCTGCAGTTAACGTTAGCCTGATCATCAGGCCCTGATGCATCAGCCGCTTTCTTTTTCAATTAGTCAGTCTCAACTGGCACGGTGATCAGATAGCCTACCAGACACTTGCAGATACTTGCTTAAAGGTGGAGTATGAGATGCTGCGTGACTTCACTTCTGTTCATACCACCTAAACAACAACATACCAAACAAAACGCTTCTCTCAGATTCACACTAACTTACTAACTTTGCTCATTGCCCCCCACTCCAATGAATGTGCATGTTCATTATCCCCCCCTCCCCTCCCCTAACCATCTTGTTGATTTTTCCCACACATTCCCAACAAATTTAGATGCCAAATGAGTGTCTGCTGCATTAGGCTACTGTAAGTGGGTAAGGATGTATCTCCACGGACCAAGTCTAATAACAACTGCTAAAATAGCAGTTAGCTCTCAACCATGATAAATAGCTCTCACAGAATAAATGGTTGGAAACCCCTGCCTTAGGCTACTTGAGCAGAGACTTTGGAGCTTTTCATACCCCAGGCAACCCTAGTGCTACCCTGAAAATCATTTTTAAGTTAACTGAATCAAAGGAAACTGGAGAAATCAAACGTCTAAACGTATTTTTTCTTGGAACTTTTCGCTATTTACTTGCACTACCTTGGCGTTTGATTGGTCAGCCGCAATCGACTGGTTAGGCATCCCTTAATAACAGTTGTCTTTATTGTGTAACATTGTTAATGTGACCTACCTTTATCTCACTCATTTGGCAAGTTTTGGGCAGTCAGTGTTGAATTGGCTATGCTGTTTGTTCTGTTTCAGAGACCAAGGTTTATGTTGGGAACCTGGGCACAGGTGCAGGTAAAGGAGAGCTGGAGCGAGCGTTTGGATATTATGGGCCATTGCGAACTGTGTGGATTGCCAGGAACCCCCCGGGCTTCGCCTTCGTGGAGTTTGAAGACCCTCGGGATGCTGAAGATGCTGTCCGTGGCCTGGATGGCAAGTGAGTCAGTCGCTGTTGCATGTGGGTCATTCCAGACACTCGTCCTTGAGGTAAAGCTGCAGGTGCCCTTAACTTGCTCTGCTCAAACCACAGCGTATTTCACTAAAACAGGAATGGTGATGCATGTCAAACGACTCTGTATTAACTAGCATCCAGCCTCACCTAAACTAAATACAGCCAGGGCCAAAGACTGCTGTGGCATAATAACATGCTCATTGTCATGCTGATGCAAAAATGCACGTCCAGCTCTTCTCTGACGCTAAAAGTGTTGGATGGCTCTATTACAAATCCTCACACTGGGGACGCCGTAGCTCAGTTTGCTAGGGCCCCGTACCATGAATCCAGGGACCTGAGGTCATTTCCTGATCCTTCCCCATCTCTCTCTCCCACTCATTTCCTGTCACTCTTTAGCTGTCCTATCTGAATAAAAGGTAAAAAGCCCCAAAATAATCTAAAAATAAATAAATAAATCCTCACATTTACATTTTCCCCCACATTGCCCACTGCACTCATGTTGCCATGCAACAGCTTTTGCATGACAACAAATCACGTCAAACCGGAAATGTTGCCACGCCCCAGCTGCAAAATTCTGGAATCCCTGATCTGCCCATCGCTCATATTCTGAACTTGTGTATTGTGCTGTACATGGGCTTGCCTTCTCCTGTGTTTTTCTGTCAGGGTCATCTGTGGCTCTAGAGTGCGGGTGGAGCTATCCACTGGGATGCCCCGCAGGTCACGCTATGACCGGCCCCCGACACGCCGGCCTTTTGACCCCAGTGACCGCTGCTATGAGTGTGGTGAGAAGGGGCACTATGCCTACGACTGTCACCGCTACAGCAGACGCCATCGGAGCAGGTAAGGCCTCCCAAATCCTGGCTCTTAGAACCAAAGAGAAGATATTTTGAATAGTTTTGTTTTGAAATGTAGAATGATGAAAATATTCTAGAGATGTCCCCTTTTTTTTGTTTCTTGTTATTCTTATCTGTACATCCCCTACATTGATAGTAGTTATTTACATATATATGCTGCTTAAATGTTTTACTCTGCAAATGACATTTTGAATGACTTACCATGGTCCAAAACCTTTCAGGTCATCGTTTGATTCAGAATGTCACGATCCTTTACGATTTCATGAGGCATCTTGCAAATCCCACACTATTGGTTGTCCCTATGAGCAGAGCTCTGCTCAGCTCCTCTCCTCCTCGGGGGCTGCGCCTGCCACTGAGAGTGGCCCCGGGCCCAGTCAGAAAGGGCCCAAGCACAGGGACCCTGTTCCAGACCAGCTCACCAGCCCCCGTCAATTTGGCTTTGAATTTGGGTGCCTACTACGGTTTTGTAAGCAGAGCTTCGAGACCTGGTGGACTGCAGTCCATCTCCACCTAGAAAAATCGCCATGCACCTCTATCAAGTCTCAATCAAGCGATTTGGCTGTCAGTATGATCATCGTTAGAAATCGGAAGATCACGACTAGATGTCCGAGGTCGGCTGATAGATACTTCTAGAACGCCTAGATCTGCTAGACCTTTGGCGCAAAGAAGGGCTCCCCTGCAAACTTGCAAGGTTTACTTTAAATACCAATTAATATATACTCTTTTCTTTATCTTTACTTCTTTGCTAAAGTCAGATATAAACACTTTTGTAGTTTGACTTGTTTCTAAGCAGATAGACATTTAGCTTAGTTAGTAGTAACTTGGCTTTGGTTTCTGTGAATGCTTCTTTACTAAGTGAGTAAATCTGAAACTTTTTTAACATTCTGTATTCTGAAGCCACTGCCAGTATTGTTTCTAACTGTGTGTAAGGGGAGTTGATGCGATCAAGATAAACTGATGGAATTTGAGCAGACAGGGGCAGGATGAGCCAGTATGTGTCTGGTAAAGGTTTTTGTGCTGGGTGTGGTCTGATTTTTTTTTTCTCTACCCTCTCCTTGGATTGACGTGCTCAGGTCCCGATCTCGTTCTTACTCACGCTCTCGTGGAAGGAGGCACTCAGGCTCTCACTCAAGGAGCCGCAGTCGAGGTCGAAGGTGAGTGGAAAACATTAGCATTTTGGAATTTGATGAATTTTTATTGATTTCATTTTAAAGAGGGAACTTGAAGGGTTTATCCGGAGTGAATCAACCTGTAGCCCTGTTGTATGAGGCTGCCGAGTGCTGTTGATAGGTATCAGAATGACCGTATGTACAACGTAGACCGAAATGGTGAACTGATGGTGAAATTGGTGAAATGTCAAAACTAAACTGACATGCGTTAGTTAGCGTTGGCTGCCGTTTTGCTGTTCAGTCTACCGTGCATGAAAATCTGTCATTCTCATACCTATCGATAGCTCTTAGCGATGTGAAACAGCAGGGCTACGTGTTGATTCACTCCGGATAATTCCTTTAAGGATGGAGTGCTTTAGAGCTAGAGGCCAAATCCATTTTTTTGGTTAATCACATCAGTGATTTAGAGTGTCAAGCCCTATTGCTTAAACAACTTAACAGCTACAAATAAAGCAATACTACATAGTATGTAATACATACCAAAGTAAAATTTCTTCAAAAATTATTGGCCAACAGTACCCATGGAGTAATCCTTTTAGGAAGCCCATGGTAAAAGTCTGCTTAGACTGTCCAAAAACATTTCTTCAGACTCCTTGGTCTTGTATCCTTTGTTTTGGGGGACCTGTATCAGTGTGTTTGTTTGTCTTGTTGTTTGTTTTTGGGGACCTGTATTAGTGTGTTTGTTTGTCTTGGTGTTGTCTTGTTTGCTTTTGGGGACCAGTATTTGTGTATTTGTTTGTCTTGGGGACCTTATGAATTTCTATAGTGAGATCATCATACAATGTTCTACGTCTTTGGATATTTGCCTTAAATGAGCCACCCAAGGACACAGAAAATTTCAGTCTCTGATAGTTGTAATCATCATCTCGTAAGAGCTGTTGAGCAAGATCAGTTTTGATACAGTATATTGACAATGTGACAATTATGTGACAAGAATATTCCTCAGTCTGAACTTGTGGTTTTCTGTGTTTTAGATCCCGGTCTTTTTCCCCACGACGGTCAGGCACCGTCTCCACCAGGCGCTCCAGGTCTGCTACCCCTAACGAATCCAGGTGTGTTCTACCCCAACACCTGCACAACACAATAGAGCTCCCAAGTGCAGTGGAACATGTTTGGTCGCTCTGGTTGTGGGGAATTATGAGCGAGTCATATAAGGGTTGTCTTGTCTGCCTGCCTGTTGAAAAATAAGTCCTGACACAGCGATAGGAACCAAATGTAAAGCTATTTTATGGCTATTGGTCAAAACAAGAAATGATTTCTTTTAAGGATCTGTGTAACATCATGATATGACATGTCATAATAACTTCATATTTTTTCATGATGTGCTGGGGAGAACCAGAGCTCCATAATGCACAGTTTTCTGTAGTTGCACACTATATTGCACACACAGTATTTGTGTGCTCAAATTCTTGTAGGGACGTGTAAAGTTGCTGATGCTGTATTGTAAGTAAATTACCATCTTCTTTCATGACACTCACACAGGTCCAAGTCTAGGTCCAGATCTCGGTCAAAGTCCAACTCACATCAGAGGAGCAGGTAAATTTTCTTTCACGTAAGGTAAAGACTGATTTCTTAAACACATTGCCTCACAGGCGGCAATTTTTAAAAAAAAAAAGGAAAAAAAAGAAAAGCAAGATTATACATTGTACATACAGTATGTACATATGATCGACATTTTTGTGGAGTTACGTTGACTAAGAAGCTAATAAATGCGATTTCAACTTCATTCATTCATTCATTCATGG
>JAUCNH010000109.1:119454-132800 GCA_032353275.1 Sardinella hualiensis | reverse complement strand
ATGATCTCTGCAATGACTCAAAAACCAAAGACCAAATTTTCTGGAGATGTTAATGACCTTACAGGCAAACTTTTGCGAAAAAATGACTTTTAAATATTTTAATTTAATTAGCCTACACTGCATGCCTTTCATTTTAGGTATTGTATTCTATTTAAATAAATTATAGAGCAGGAAAAGAGCTGTCAAATAACACGAGAACCATTTCTGTGTGATTTACATCAAAGGAGATATAATAGGTCAAAGATATAGTGCGTGTGCCAATTTCTTCAAACTGTCTTAGTATTTTCCTTAATATTGATGCGAGAAGCATGCAAATTAATTTCTGTAGGGCCTAGATCTGGATTTTTGTGCTCTGCACAGGCATTTTCAAGATTTCAGTTGGGCTCCTAGGCTAAAATCATGAGGCTCTATGGGAGCTTCATGTCAAGCTCCCAGCTCCACACTTTGTTGACCACATTAATGAGACATTATCCCACACATTTTTGGTTGGATTGAATGTGTTCAGGGAGATCAAAACAGAACTCGTTTCAGCAGCATAAAAGGTATACTGGAGCTTATCCTTCCACAATAATTTGAGTATGGTTTCGTCTTTGTCATGCCTTGAGTTCTGACCTTCAGTTTGTGGTTTATAGACTCTCTGCAACTGCATAACCTACAACCTATAACCAGTGCTGTGTAGTTTTCTGTATAGGGGGGCACTGTGCACCCTGCCTGTGTTTTGTCATATGGCATGATGACAGTGCATAGACGTCGCTCCCTGCTGTTCAAATATTAGAAATGTTGGAATGAACACACCCCTTTGAAAAGTATCCCTTATTCTGGATTTGAGAAATTAGAAGTGTAGACAACAATTCTGCTGCCACTGTCAGAAATTAAGATAACATGGTTTATTACTGTATGTGTTGCTTATCTGAATGCACAATTGGCCCCCAAAGAAATTAACGGGAATAATAATCAGTTCCTTTCTGTGTAGAGGCCTCCTTCTAATTTCACAGGTGAAGACTGGTTAAGACGCTGCTTGTCTGGTCCAAGTGTGTGTGTGTGTGTGTGTGTGTGTGTGTGTGTGTGTGTGAATTGCTTATTCAATACAATGAAGAAGTAGGTAAGCATAAGAAATATTTATTTGTAAAATAGCTTTGTATAAAATAAAGTAAGGTATACCTTTAAATTAGTCAGAGAACAAGGAAAAAACATACAACAAGCTGGATATGAGAGAACTGGGAGAGCAGAGAACATGAGTGTTTTAAGGAATTTAAGTTGATTTACGGAATGATAGAAGCTCTCTTTCTTTTTGTCAGATTCCCGATTCCACAATCACGTAGTGACAGCAAGGGCTTTTTTGTTTGAATCCTGATGTGTATAGAGACCATCTGTCTCTGAGGTACAGACAGTGATAGATTACTGACACACACAGTACACACACAGAGTGAATGCATATACTGTATACATTATCCTGATGAAAAATCCAAAAGTACCCTGTGCACAAGCCTTCGGTGGCTCAGGTGGTCTTCTGATTAGGGATTTGGCCTCTGAACCAAACAGTTGCCAGAAGGAAAAATATGGCCGGGGAAGTGGTTGTGCACTACTCTCCCATAGCTCTTAGCTCATGTTTTTAGCTAAAAAATAATAGGCTATTGTTGAATAAATGACAATGTAAAAAAGCCGATTTTATGCTGTTCTTGGATCATGTCTCTGCATTAGCCTGCGCATCTGAGTGCTGTACATGCTTTGTGGAGAAATCCTCGCTTGGTATTTTGAAAGCATTAAGAGGCAGGCACTGACTTTACAGTATAAGACAAGTTGGCAAAAGTCTCTTTCTCATCACTCTGGTTCTTCTGCAACTCACGCATAACGGTGAACTGGGAGGGGACTTATTCATTCCGGTATCAAGGCTACTTTACTTTTCCACAATCCATGCATGCCAATAAGAATTCTGCCGACTACAGCCTCGAGGAAAATGTCTAAATTGCATTTAAAGTCCCTTGCTCATTCGATGTCACGAAACATTATCTGTATTCAGGAGATCAATGAACAGGTGAAAGACTAGCCTAGATCTCAGATAATCGGCTACTGTTTCTCATTCTTGCACCGTTGCGCGACTAAGCTTTATATCTTCACAAATAAAAGAGGAAATGTATCGTTTCCATGACATGGAATGTATTTTGATTATGGGTAAGTCTATTTTGACAGGCAAAAAAAAATCTGAGTGAATGGTGGTTGGTGGGATTAATACGTAATTAGGGTCAGACTCGTCCATCCAGGGCGGGCACAGATTCCTCCGAGGGTGGGCACGACAACCCAATGCCTGCCCATGACGCCGGCCCTGGTGCCCTTGAGCATGATACCTATTGTAAATCCTCACTGCTTCCCTGAATAAGGTACCTAACTCCTAACTCACTGCTCCCTGAGCGCCACTGTAGCAGCTCTCTGGGTTAGTGTGCTTCACCTCACTGTGATGCTTTTCCTGTGTGCTGTGTGTGTCTCACTAATTCACAATTGGCATAAATGCCCCCTCACAGGATCAAAAGAGTACTGTATACTGTATTATTCTGGCTTCAGTTATCAGATATCTAAACAAAACCCAAACACCAAGGCATGAGATCACAATAGTCTAAGTAATCGTATAGGTAGCCACAGTGAAAATGTAAAAAAATAAAATAATAATAATAATAACAGAATAAACATTTCAGGAAATATCCTGTAGGCCATGTTGATGATGTTGCAAACTTCTTCACCAGACCTGGTCATAGCCTACAGGACCGTAAAAAGAACACCCTCCATTCAGAACTCATCTTCTCCTGGTCAGTCAGAGGCACTTGGATGTTTTCATAATCTCCTCATTTTCCATATTTAACTTCATCTAATCTACCCACTCTGAATGCGAGCATCCCAGTGCTCAGGAGCATTCAGAACTCCAGACATGTGCTTGCCAGACTTTCTGCTTGGGCTGACTTCCTGTGGGGCTGAGGAGCTCTAAATTGAAGTCTGCAGCCTTGCTAATGCGAACCTCAGAGAAGTTAGGTGCAATTTCTGAGCTTTCTCTGAGGTCTAGCTCTTCAGGGGTGGGTCCTTCTTCTGTTTCACAGTCTGCTTTGAAAGAGTAGCATTCATGCATCTGAAGAGGTCTTCCAGGCCGAGGCTTGGCCAGTCTCTTGCCTTTGAATCCTTCCTCCTGGTCTTCCACCAGCTGCCTGAGATGGGCATCCAATGGTAACAGGTAGATGCGGAAAGTGAGGGGTGAGGTGCTGCTCAGATATACCTGAACGTCTGCGTGGATCTCAATCTGTTTCTCCCTCTCTTTCTCCTTTCCAGGGAACATGAGAGACTTCAAAGAGTAGAAAACCCCAAAAAGAGAAAAGGAGGGGTTCACCAGCTTGGCATGGAAGCGACTCAGCTCACACGTCTCCAAAAACACTCCGCTGTCCTCCTTGTGCAAAACCTTAACAGCATCTTTAAGATGAGACTTGGTGCCTCCCAAACAGAGGAAATGTGGCAGGTGGATCTCCTCCAGCTCTCCTGAGATAAAATTGATGTTCACTGAAGGACCAGCTGGTCTGTACTGCATGTGGGGCAGCTCATCAGCCAAGAGATGCCAGTCTATGAAGCAGTACTGCAGGGTGACTGGCCAAGCACATGACCAGCGCAGACCAGACACTGAGCACTCATAGCTCCCTGCAGGAGAGCTCAGGCTGTAGGTGGAGATGCTCTTCTCTGTGGAGACTTCAGGCTTCACCAGGACCCAGTGGCTGGAGTCTGGAACTTGAACACAGGATTCACAGCTTGTCTGTGGGGCAGCAATGTGGTAGTCCTCCCTTTAACACACACACGCACATACACACACACACACACACACACACACACACACACACACACTATATTATAACTTGACCTTAGGAGATTTTTCAAAAACTAAAGGAAAGTTTCAAAGCATTTCATCCCATAGTGCTGTTATTCAAGATGTCGTGAGAAGAAAAAAACACCAGAGACTTTGGTACAACGTAGACCGAATAGCTAAGACTAATTTACTTGTGTGTGTCCACAGAATGTAGCTGTGCTGCTGCTCCTGCCGGCTCCTCCCTGGCTTTGCCAGTGAGGTGCAGCTCTGCAGCATGTGAGAACTGGGGGCTGCTAATGCTGCTAGCGGAGGCTAGTGCTGCTGCTGGGCTCTCTTTTATAAATGTATGGTGATCCACACTACAAAGAGAAAGGATTATTAATGTTAAAAGTTACTGTTGTTATTATTAGTTCAATGTAATGTGATACTCAGTGGGAACTCAACACGACACCAGACTCTTCTATTATACACACCCATCAAAGGATTGACATACTTAGTTGAACACACACACACACACACACACACACACACACACACACACAAACAACAACTGATAGCAATCACATAAAATGTTTACAAAATGGCAATACACCCGTCCCTTCCAGACATATAAAACACACCTACACCCCTACACCCACTTCACCCATTACAGTGAGCCTCTGTAAGACAGCCAGACCATCCATTATAGCTGTTCTTGTATCGCCTCAGCACACACTTTATGTACTTAAAGTGATGGTTCGGAGTAATTCCAATCATAGCCCTCTTATACAACCTTGGTGAGTGCTGTTGATAGCAAGGAAAGCAAAAGAATTTGGAACAACACAGACAGAGGGACGAACACGCTGCTTACGCATATTCAATGGAACAAGAAGTTAAGATTCACTTTCGCTACTCTGCATTCCATTGTGTTAGCGCAAGCTGGCCATTCGCTATTTGGTCTACATTTTTCCAAATACTTTCCTTCTCCTTCCCAACGACAGCACTCAGCAGATGCACACACACACACAAACCTTTTTTACTCACACTAGTTTCTCCAGTTTGCAGTGGGGATTCCTGACAAGGTCTGAGAGCCTCTGAACGCCTGTGTCACAAAGCTTATTATGGCTCAGGTTCAGCTCCTTCAAACTGCTGGATGTTGTGTCCACAGCTGATGCTAAACTTGCACAACTCTTCTCAGTGAGGGAACAATACCTCAACCTGGGACAAAGATTCACATTCAAATTACCCATACTCTTCACAAATTATTCATTTGATTGTCTCACATACAGTACTGTACCACTGTGCAGTACACCTACATAAGCATGCAATGACACTGTCAATCACAAGGCATCACATACTCAAACAAACTGATTTCCTACTGTATGATACAATATCCTTTTTTGCTAAAGAAATGAGGAGATCCAGCATTCCTGTTGTAGTGTGTCACCTGTTCCTGTGTGTCACTCACGTCAGTTTCTCCAGTTTGCAGTGGGGGTTCTTGAGGTAGTCGGAGAGATGCTGAACTCCTGCATCATATAGCTTATTGTTACTCAAATCAAGCTCCTTCAGATGGCAGGAGGCTGTGCTAGCAGCCAATGCTAAATTGGCACAACTTGTTTCTGTGAGAGAACAACGCATCAGCCTGGAGGAAACATGGCATATTTCATTATTATTCTAACTCTGTAATGTCGATTAATTGGACAGCAACACCCTCTGTGCTGTGTGTGCTTGAGAGTATGTTTAATGATGTTTGGATGTATGCTAAGGATATTGTGCAGGTAGACATTTTAGTAACGTGTGATAATAACTTCTGGAAATAAAGAATTCATTCATCACACTTGCAATGCAAGAAATGGCATTAACGTAGGCTCATCAAAATAATCATCCATGCGAGACCCCCTACACATGTTTGTTATCACACGTCAACACTCACACTAATTTCTCCAGTTTGTCATTCTTGAGCAGATCTGAGAGCTGCTGCACTCCTGCATCATGAAGCCTATTACTGCACAGGTCCAGCTCCCTCAGTTGGCAGGGGGTTGATCTGGCAGCTGATCCAAAGGCAGCACAGCTCTTATGTGTGAGGGAACAATCTCTCAGCCTAGAGGAAATATCACTGGCATTATTGGTCAACTGTTTATCAGCCAGACAGTGGTTTGCTTTCCAACACCACAACTGCATGCATTTAAGTTACATTTAGAAACACTTGTTTTTCTGTCATCCCCAAGAAACCTTAATACAGTACGTTTTACTACAGTATGTACTTCTCTCTTCATAAGGTAAGATGACTAATTATTAATAATTAAATATTATTATTATTATTAACTAATTAATCTCCAAACCACTGGTGCTATAACAACACTCACCAAAGTTTCTCCAGCTTACAACAGGGATTTTTGAGTAGGTCTGAAAGATGCTGACCTCCAGCATCATGAAGCCTGTTGTAACTCAAATCCAGCTCCTTCAAACTGCAGGATGTGAATCTAGCAGCTGAAGCTAAAGCAGCGCAACTCTCCTCTGTGAGGGAACAATCTCTTAGCCTGGAAGAAACAGCACATCACTTAGTCCCAAAGAGAGCCAGGGGTCCATTTCCCAAATAATGAGGGATATTTTGGATTTTGGAACTTGACTTTTTTCCCCCCCAAGTGGTTTGTTTCAAACAGAAACAGTATTTTAACATTTCTGGTTTTTGATTCACCCTAAATTGACGTTCCTGAATGGGTAACAAAAAAATTAAATCCTGAGCCGGCATATGCTGATTGTGTTTGGACAAATACTGTACAAGCCTGTTTCAAACTTAGAGGCTCGTCATTCGTTGTATGGGCATTTGGTACCTGTGAGCATTACAGCTTTTGCTGCGCACTGTCTTTCAGGGCAGCAAAGGGGAATTAAAAACTACACACACACACACACACAAACACATATACACTCACCAGTTATGGTGATGCCTCATAACCCCTCCCACCAACCCAACCACAGGTAGATATAACAAGTTTTCTTACGAAGCTGATGTGACCACTGGAAACAACTTCTTAAGGACTTCATGTGGCCATAGGAGTTCCGTCTGATCTTTCTCTGGTGTCTTCATGTACATCTGCAGATCAAACCCATCCAGCTGCTCTTCTGAAATCTTAAACTCAAGCTTCCTGATCTCCCACTCACCTGGTAAGAGCATTTCTATGAACAAATTTCCTGAGCTCTTGTCAATTACATCCACTAGTGTGTGATGATTCAGCTCATTCAGGCAGTAAAACAGGTTGAGCTTTCTGTCTAAAGCACTCTGATCTCTTGTTTTTGATGTACAGGACCATTTGCTCAGAGCCCTGTGGCTGGCCACCGCTCTGTGGCAGCAAGTGTCTTAAGAGAGTCTGATTGGACTCCAGTGAGAGGCCCAGAAGGAAGCGGAGGAAAAGGTCCAGGTGTCCATTCTGACTATGTAAAGCCAGATTCACTGCAGTCTTATGTAAGTCATGAAGTGTTGCAGCTCTGAAAAGAGTAGAGAGCTGAGAGGTTTGCTGTTGGTCAGACATGTTTTTCTGTCTGTTGCTGAAGCGGAGGAACACATATAAAGCTGCAAGAAACTCCTGAATGCTCAGATGCACAAAGCTGAATACCTTCCCCTGGCAAAGTAAAGACTCCTCTCTGAAGATCTGAGTACACACTCCTGAATACACTGATGCTTCTGTGACATCAATTCCACACTCCAGCATGTCTTCCTCATAGAAGATGAGATTGCCATTCTCCAGCTGTTGGAAAGCCAGTTTCCCCAGTTTGAAAATCATGTCTTCATCTGTCTCTTTTATTTCTCTGTACTTCTCTTTTTTGGAATTGGTCAGAACAGTTAGAAAATGTGCATACATTTGAGTCAGAGTCATTGGCATGTCTGCTTTGTCTGACTGATCTAATGTTCTCTCTACAACAGAGGCTGAAATCCAGCAGAAGATTGGGATGTGGCACATAATGTAGAGGCTCCTAGATGACTTTAGGTGAGTTAAGGTTTGGTTAGCCAAGTTCTCATTATTCATTCTCTTTCTGAAATACTCCTTTTTCTGCCTGTTGTTGAATCCCCTTATTTCTGTCACCTGGTCCACATACATAAGAGGAATCTGACTAGCTGCTGCTGGTCGAGTGGTGATCCAGAGGAGAGCAGAGGGAAGCAGGTCCCCCTTGATTAGGTTTGTCAGCAGTATGTCCACTGAGGCTGGTTTTGTCATAGAACAGCACTGTGGATTGAAGATAAAATCTAGAGGAAGTCGACATTCATCCAGCCCATCAAAGATGAACAAGATTCTGCAGTTGGAATGGGTGAAGATACTTAGATCTTGTATCTCTGGGAAAAAGGTCTGAATAAGCTCCAGGAGAGAAAGTTTCTTCATTTTCATCAGGTTCAACTCACGGACAGGCAGGGGAAATATGAAGTGGATGTCCTGATTGGCTTTTCTTTCAGCCCAATCAAGTGCAAATTTACACACAGAAACTGTTTTTCCAATGCCTGCCACTCCCTTTGTGAGGACAGTTCTGGTGGGCTTTTGACCTCTATGTGAAAGTCGAAAGATGTCATTACATCTGATTATTTTGTCCTCTGCCATGTTTCTCCAGGATGCTCTCTCTATCTGTCTGATTTCATGCTCATCGTTGACTTCTCCTTCTCCCCCCTCTGTGATGTACAGCTCTGTGTAGATCTCATGGAGGAGTCTGGCTTCTCCCTGATTTGGTACTCCCTCCATTACATGTTTAAACCTCCTCTTCAGAGTGGATTTGAGTTCCTCCCCCATCCTTCCTGCCCATGGGTATCTAAAACATTAACAGAAACTATTACAGCTAAACACCATTATGTAATTAATTGCATTCAACATGGATGGTCAGTCAGAGACACGGAACCTTCCTTATTGGCAGTCCCTGATGTTTTATCCATAAAAGCTCATAGTGATGAATATGCTTAAAGGGGAATACTGGCACGTTTGGATCTCGATTGCAGTGCTAAAGGTGGTTGAGTTCTGTCATTTGACAAAAAATTAGACATATCTGGGCTATCTGACTGCAGTTATGGCTATTAATATGGGCCTGCAAAAGCAGCCAAACAGCATAGTGGTTTGGCCGTCCGCCTGGAGCAAATGAAATTGGCCAGAACCAATAGTTTGGCTTGCCAGGCTAAATGTACCTCTGTTTATTGCGCATATGCAATGAGCAAATTTACCTTTGGAATAATGTCTTTTAAAGCGTTATTTTGGCAACCTCTGTGATGATAAGTGAGTAAGACCTTCCTATCTGGAGATATAATATCTCCCCATTCATTTAGATAGGCCTATTCCAAAATAGCTGCCCAAGGCATCACCAATATGGCTGAGGTGTGGAGGGACTTGCCTCAAAAGGACTTTGGCTCATCAAGATTTTTTAAACCTTAAAGGTCCAATGTATGAGAATTTCTCCACCTTATTTCGGAAAATATGCTTATTTGCAGTAAACCCCTAGCTGAACATGAAAACACATAGCATTTTATCTTTATGTGTCTGCAATGCCTAGTTTGACCGTATCAGCTCATTTAACATACCAATGTAAGTCTATGATACCATAAAAAACATCATCAAATTTATTTACAAAGCACTTCAAAAATTACCTAAAATTCACCAAAGTGAAAAAAATGATATTTCATTTCATCAAGTGGACACTTTTAGCTTGATGCTAATGGTACCATGTACTTCTAGTGATTGTGCTAAGCTATGCTAATAATGTCAATGTAAGTACTGAACACACTGAGAAGAAAATTATATGCGTTTTCTTGAATAATACTTGGGCATAATACAAATCCATAAATATCAAAAAAAGGTGGCGTGTTCCTTTAAATTCCATAATTATAGCCAAATCTGTATGGTGTGCACAAATACCAACATCCTCCATTATCAGACTGGGCAGAATGGTAGAATTTGATTTGAGATCTAAAACCAGGTTTAATACCTTTTGTGACTAGGTTATGAGACTTATTGGCATGTTCTTGGACCCTTAGGCAAGCTACTCTTGAGCAGGTGGCGAGCTACTGGTACTGTAGCTGTCGAGCTGCCTGTTGGAGACCCCTGGTCTAGAGGCCTGCTGGTACAGGAAATCACACACTACTGTCTTGCATTTAGGCCAAATGTAATAGCAAGAAAACTACCTCAAAATTTCAATGTACTCAATTTACAACAAAGCTACTTTAAGTTGATATTGTTTATTTTGTTATACATCACAATAAAAAAAAACCTAATTATGCAGTGTTCCAGTTTCCAGAAACTATTGGAGTTTGGTTCAATAACTTGGACATAAAAAAAGAGGTAGGACAGTAACTGCAGGTCTACAGAGTCAATTGTAAGATATAGGAGATCCAAAAAATTGCAGTGTGTCCCATTTGACATCCAGATGTTGTCATGATGATCCAACACCTCACATTTTGTGCTGTTTAGAAATCTCACCACAAGATAATGGTGCCTGAAGCCCTATTTCTGCATGACTGTCTCATCTGATGGCTCACCACCATAAAAGGGTTGTAGTGCTGCAAGATCATCAAAAGGACCATCTAATCCTGGCCCTGCTGTCTCCCAAAATGCAAAATAATGGCTCTGCAGGTTCTTTGGCAAGAGCCAGTTATCAAGTTTTTATTTCTGGGGCAACTAAACCCTCATCACCATAGAGTGGGAGAACAATTCTAAGCTTGACCTTTGCAAAGAGTATGTTTAGCTGAAGTGATTAAGAATGAGCTCCTGCCGTATTCGGAGCGCTTCAGAGTCCATAGTGTCGGGGTGCTCCGTAACTTCATCACACTGGTCTTTAGCCTCGGTCCTCTCAAAGGTCCAAGCATCTAGTCCCGACTGAAGCGAGACATTGTGGAGAACACAGCAGGCTAAGATGATGTTAGCACACTTGTCCGGTGAGTACTGCAGGTAGCCCTTCGAGCCATCTAGACAACGGAAGCGCGTTTGGATGGCTCTGAATGTGCGGTCCACAATCTCGTGAGTGGAGGTATGGGCCAGGTTATAGCGGTAATGTGCAGGAGTCTCTGGTTTCTGGACAGGCGTCATGAGCCATTTCTTCAGTGGGTAGCAGTTGTCCCCTAAAAGATACACCAATTATTAAAGATTTAACAAAAGTCATCATTGCAGGGCAGAGCTCTGAAGGTCCAACTTCAGAAAGTCAAAGCCCTTGATATGAGGTTAAACTCTTCGGGTGTATTCCACCTCATTTGGTATTTTAGGTATTTTATGTCCTGCAGTTGTACATCCCTTTGTGCAGCCCGAGACCAATCCCTTCCTTGCTCCCTTTTACCTTCTAAAGCAGGACTTTCACAATCGGAATAAAAAAAAAAAGTTCAAACATCTTACCTAATAACCAGCCTTCATGCTGGTCTTGGTCTTCATAAAACTTCCAGACAGAAGACTGTTTAAATATGGATTCATCCTGTAGACTGCCCGGCCAATGGGTCTCAGCACATAGTAAAAGTCCCCTTGCATCACAAACAATCTGACAGTTAATTGAATGGAAGCCCTTCTTGTTAACAAAGGAGGAGTCTTCAGCATTCGGGTCCTTGATGGCTATATGCCCACAGTCTACTACACCTATGACATTGGGTATTCCAGCCACCCTGTAAAACTCCTCTTTGGACTGCTGTTTGGTGCCCTCATCTCTAGTAAAACAAATGAATTCGGCTGACTTCTCTATTAAAGCTTTGGTAACGTTTGTAACACAACGACTCATGGAGGCCTGACTGATGCCTATAGCATCTCCCATCTTGCTCTGGAAAGAACCAGAGGTGTAAAATCCGAGAGCAGCTAGAATCTGGACATCCGGACTGATGGCTCTTGATCTCTGTGTACGTCTTGTCAGACTGTCTCGCAACAGTTCCACCAAATAGTAGATGAATTCTCGTGGGAAACCAAATGTGGTCAGGAGGAATTCGTCCGAAACAGACTCTATGTCAAACCTGTCCAGAGTTTTGTGTCCTCTTCCATGAAGCAGTAAGTCGCAGTCTAGTATTGCTATTGGTACTGCCATCACTGATGATTTTTAATTCCAAACAGTAAGTTTACCTGTGGGATTCAAGAATATGCACGTGAATATTGAACTCTACTGTATATTACCACTAGATTACCTGATCAATAAGAAAAAAACATGGTCAAATGATGATAGTCGTGATTACACTAATAAACACATGATTGCCCATGCTTAACGTGCGTGCAAGTCCTCAGTTATTCAGATTCTTTAAAATTTAGTGTTGACCTAGCAAACTTGGGCTTATTAGAACAGCAGCTAACCTCAAGATTATGGCAGGTTTATGATCGCAATGTAACAGTGCCATTTTTACTTTTACACAGAACCAATTGCTACTAATTGCCAACAAATAATAACCTGAAAACAAAAAGAATAAAGAGAATTGGTATCCCTTACTATAATATAACAGCGGGGCTTCGGATATCATTCTAGCCTAGTGCTTTAGTTGTCTCGCGCGGTCTCGCAGCACACACGTTTTATGTACATCTAACCTTCTCGGTTGAAGCCTGCACTTTCGACAATAGACTATCTTTAATTATATTAAGCATATGGCGTAATTAACATAATTTGATGTGAATACAACCAGTACAATCTACATTTGTCCAGTTATACAATATTTTTCCCATTAAATCTCTCCAAACTTGTCGTACTGGACAATGAAGGGGAACATTGTGAATGTGCGGATTGCGCAAACGTCCATGTCAGCTACGTACAAAATCAAAACAAACAGAAAATATGGAGCTGTCGTCAGCGCTTGGTGTGTTGGCGACATGACCTAGTTATTATTTGTATGTAGACGTCTCATCAAATCCGCCGAACACATTGGACATTACTACATAGCGTGTAACGTGTCAGATACTTCACTATAACTTGGGAAAATCGAATGTGTGATGATCTGTAAGTTACCTGGCCTAAAACTAGCTTGAATGCTAACCTTAACGTCACGTCACCCTCTGAACTAGCATAGCGTTGTTTTTAGCGTTGCATCTGCTCCTAGCTAGCAAGCAGAGAACCTGAGAGATAAACGTTAGTTAGCTGGACATAGCAGTACCATTTTTAGCTAGCTGATATGTGGTCCATTCTTTATTTTGTACGCTCATCTATAGATAAAGATTGTAAAGTAATCCTGTCCTTTTTATTGAATTTTCACAATAGCCTTGTTTTGGAAGCATCTATAGTTTGCAGTTGATGACTTCCTAATCAGAAACGTAGGCTAACGTGAACTTAAGTTTAGCAATACTCAGTGGTGTGATAAACACTACCGTAAATGGTTACAACTGTCACATTATGTCGATTGTATTTTTCTTTGCACGTACAGTTGATGCAGTTTTTCATGTATTTCTAGGGAGTCAGCTATGTTCATGTTTGACTGTGGCTAGGAGCTGTCCGACATCAAAATGCTGTCCCTTGGTTAATGTTTTTGTCCATTTCCTTTATTCAGCCACATGCCGTAATGGACAACGATCTAAGCCCACAGGATAAAAAGGATCTGGACAAATTTATAAAATTCTTT
>JAUCNH010000107.1:7564418-7576053 GCA_032353275.1 Sardinella hualiensis | reverse complement strand
GTGTGTGTGTGTGTGTGTGTGTGTGTGTGTGTGTGTGTGTGTGTGTGTGTGTGTGTGTGTGTGTGTGAGAGAGCATGGCTTGACCTGCTTCGCTCTCCATTAGCTGCACTCTGCAGCTCGTGCCACACAGCAGGATTGAGTTTGTTTACTCCAAAATGGGCATGCACCAGCAAACAAACAAACAAACAACACAAAACAACAACAAGACTCATGTCAAGACATTCAGAGATGTCAGTCTCACTGACATATTCACGCTCATTTAGACACACACACACACACACACGCACAAATACACACAGAGACATTTACACTTTCTTTCTAACACACACACACTCATGCATGGATTCATACACACATCTGCATACACACATACACACACACACAGCTTGTTAAATATGAGGAGCTTTTCAGTGTGTGGCAATTCTCCTTTGAAAGTTCACCATCATGTTTGTGCACACAAGTTGCCTATTTGTTGTACACTTTATTAACCTTTTTTTCTCAATTTCCTGATAAGTTACAAGTGTATCCGTCAGAGCTTGCAAGACAGCAACAGGTGCCCAAAATGCAATTACATAATCGATAACGTGGATCAGCTCTATCCGAACTTTCTTGGTATGTTAACATGTTTATTTAGAAGTTTTGCAGACTATTCTTACCCTCGTAATAAGTTGTAAACATTTGTTATTATACTTTATATATCACTGACTGTGCAGCTTGCCAACTTATTGTATTTGAGAAATTGTAAACAATATTGCAGGGTATTGATTTTTTAAAAAAAAATGTATATATTTAACCACTAATAATTAATGTGTCATTTGAAAGGGCAGAAGTAGCCTAGAACAGACAGAAAACTAAACGTAAATAACTTTTTTAAAAAAACATACTGTATAGTCAATGAGATCTCAAATGTAAAGTGTTAGTTATATGTTCTGTATATTTGTGCACTTCTGTAGTGAATGAGCTCATTTTGAATCAGAAGCAGCGCTGTGAGGAGAAGCGACTTAAGAGAGACCATCCTGTAAGTGGTCCTACCCCTTCTGTGATTAGATACTTGCAGTTGAGGACGTACCGATCAAATAATCCAATAAAACTGCGCTTAGTGTTTCTTTTTTTTAGGTTCATTTGGAAATACATGTTTTAATTAATCTCATTGAGTATTAATGTTACATCTCTGCTCTGTCTGTAGAATGGGCATAGATGGCCATTTTCCCAAGATGTTCTGGGCACAGATCAAGAGAGTCTAGACCTGGCCAATGTCAACTACATGCTGGAGTTGTTTCTGCAGAAGAAAAAGCAGCTGGAGGCAGTAAGTTGTATTCTCCTATTTTTTTGTTAAAGAAAAACTTTATGGGTGCTGAGGTGGAATACAGATGTGGTGTATCCTTAGTGATGCATTGTCTGATTTGCTCTCTGACAGGAGTCCCAAGCGGCTCAACGCCAAATCTTAATGGAATTTCTGCAGGAGGCACGGCGAAACAAGCGAGAGGTGCTTATGTTCTTTAATGTCCATCCCTCTCCATTTGTCGACTTGTTGACTTATTTCTATTCCTGAAAACCTTGTTCCAACTTCAGATCAACATTTAATTTGATTGATGTTGTTTTGTTACTCCACAGCAACTAGACCAGTTACAGAAGGAGGTAAACTTCTTGGAAGAAGATATCAAACGAGTAGAGGTAGGGATGTGTTTTTTATTTTTTTGTTTGACATGATGTGTTTGGTCCGATTGCGCTGTTTACTGCAAATAAACGCGTTAAAAGTAGGCTGGCAAGGAATCACTAGTACATCTTGAGTAGTTTGGCAGCTGAATCCATTTGAGTCCAGCTGAACACAGGAGCATAACAGTGAAACCCAGTGATGCCATTATGAATTCCAAGCCCATTTCGTGTGAGCAATGGTACATTTATGGTTCCAGTTCTCAGAACCTTTTTATTTATTTATTTTTTTTTTTTGCCCTCGGTACGGTTTCTTTCTATTGTGAATCTCTCCAGGAAATGAGTGGACTCCATTCACCATCCAGTGACATGGACCCCAATTTGGACAGCACTGTCCCTCAGTTTGAAGCCCATTCTCCGGCACCCAGGTGAGCGAGGCTTTGGCAAGATAGAAACAGATTTTTAAAGCTGAATGGGAGTTTTTGCTGAATGGTTCCCATCCAAAACTGAGTGCTTTGTGTGACTTTTTGCGGCGTGGATTTAAGTCACCCTATGATTTTCTTCTTTTTACAGTAGTATTATAGATCCCACAGAGTATAGCCAACCGCCAGGATTCGGTGGAAGCTCTCAGGTAATGGCAAGCTTTTGTTTATTCTCAGCTCTTACAGAAGTGACACAAAAGGGGAAATGAATGACAGGTTAGCCTAAGATGTGTTTTTGGAGTCTCTGTGGTAGATATGGTGGCATATTTTAAAGTGATTGTAGGACTGTTGTTTTTTAATTGTTGTTGTTCTCTTGAGACATTGCTTTGTAAACGGCGCTGTGCAAATAAAATTGAATAGAAAAATTGAATTGAATACTTGTTTTTTTTCTTTAGGGGAAAAGACAAACATGGTATAATAGCACGCTGGCATCTCGTCGGAAACGACTCACTGCTCATTTTGAAGACCTGGAACAATGTTACTTCTCTAATAGGATGTCCAGAATAACAGGTAATGTTAGAAACTTGGATATCAACAAATTCTGGAGAAACTATGAAGCTGAAAAATAATCTATGTGTGATGTGTATTCTTCTGATCAGACGCAACTTGATTGGTCGGTTTGTCTTGTCTTTCCGACAGATGACAGTAGGGGTGTCAATCAGCTGGATGATTTCATGGAATGTCTTTCCAAATTCACGCGGTATAACTCGGTCCGGCCCCTGGCCACCCTGTCCTATGCAAGTGACCTCTACAATGGCTCCAGTATTGTCTCCAGGTACTACCATAATGGACATTTAGTGTGTCTTGACTGGTGGTTTTTGTCCAAGTGTCAGGGTAACTCTCTCTGGTCAAGGGTATTTATTTGCAGACTAGGAAGGATAAACAATGCGTATTAGCGGAAATGTTTTCCAGCTTTTGTTTGACTGATTCACTGATGTTGAGCATCTAAGACTCAGGCTTGTTGTCTTAAAGCTGTCATTCAGAATAATTGTGGCTTGGGAATAGCTGAAAAGCTGATTGAAACCATTATGGATGGCTCTGGATTTGTTCAGCTTGCAATACCAGGCAGAGCCAGGAGGTGGTGGTCTTGTGTAATGAAAGAGTATTAATGTGACAACACCATCACAGCCAAACCCCAGGAAGAAAATACATTTTAAAACTGTATATCCACCCTGATCAACACAATGTTTGTGTGGGCCTTAGGTGCAGGTGTGGAAGTAATGTGTATATATGTGTAACAGAGAGAGTTGAGGTTGAGCCATTTACAGCACCGTTCCATTTAATGGCCTATGATGGATGCATTCTGATCAATGCTGATGTTTTAATGAACTGGTGTCACAGATTTCATTACTGCAATTTCTCGATTATTAACCGAGGTTAATCCATTCTTATGGAATGCATTATGATCTGATTTTGATTCCAGACTGCAGCTAATCCATAGCCCTGTTGTTCAAGGTCACTGAATGCTGTTCATAGGAAAAAGAACGAAAACATTTGATACAACATAAACCGAATAATGAACCGGGCAACTAACACTAAGTAAATGGGGCATTGTGTCTTACTTTCAGTTTAATTTCGCTATGCCCCATTCAGTCAACAAAAGTTATTGGTTTATAACTCGGCCTATGTTGCATCAATTGGTTTCGTTCTTTTTGCTACAGCCAGCATTCAGTGACGTCTAACAACAGGGCTACGGATTGATTCACAGCAAACTTCTCCTTTAATGTCTCGAGTAGAGATTCATGTTTGTGATGACTAGGACGTGTGAGAGCTGTTAGCTGGGACTGGTGGACTTTGTGTTGGCTCTGTGATGGGGTGCTTTGGCACCAGATTGAACCCTTCTCTTCTCCCCCTTCTGTTCCTCTCCGCAGCATTGAGTTTGACCGCGACTGTGATTACTTTGCCATTGCCGGCGTCACCAAGAAAATTAAAGTGTACGAGTATGGCACAGTGATCCATGATGCCGTAGACATCCATTACCCCGTCAATGAGATGACGTGCAACTCCAAAATTAGGTGCGGCTCTCCCAATCGCCACTCTCTGTTGTGAAAGCACTTTGTACTTATGTCCACGTCCAGGGGTCAAAACTAGCTTTTTGCAATGTGAACATTCACTAGCCACAATTTGTACCATTTTTATTTTTTGTTTGAAATATACCAGCCACCTTCAGAATTTACCAGCGTGTGGCTGGTGCTAATTTCGAGCCTTGTCCACATCCCACTCACTTGCTGTGTGCTACCTTTCCTCCCATGCAGCTGTATCAGCTGGAGTAGTTACCACAAAAATCTGTTGGCGAGCAGTGACTACGAGGGGACGGTCATCCTCTGGGACGGCTTCACGGGTCAAAGGTCAAAAGTCTACCAGGTACGCGCTTCTCCTCGGGCCAGTTTGAGGGCAATGCACTGATGCCTTATGCATCAGGAGGGAATTCACACCGCGATTTATTTATTTTTAAATCCATTATGCAGACACACACACACTGCCTGATGTGAATAATGATTCTGGCCAAGAGGGTATCGCCTCTGGGTTTATACCCTGTCTCACTGGTGATTTACTAGTCAGGCCCTGTATAATAGGAGTCTTTAAAATGTATCATAACCTGAAGTTGCCTTTTATTAGGCTGCATTCCATATGGATATAGGACTGAAGTATGTTTGCTGTATTCTCTCGACTGAGCCAGGGATTTCTTCCCCCTTGTTTTTAATGTTTATTTCATGCTGTGAGCCTTTGGTCACTTCATGAATTGAAATGCACACCAGGGAATCTTCTTTGCCTGGGGAGCTATAGTGGGGGCCTTCAGATTGCATTTCCTCTCAACGTGTCGAGGCATTATGTTTAAACTGCCCGAGATTGCCGGAGCCCCTTCAGATGTCTGTGCGTTGTGTCTAAACTTATTTGCCGCGGTATCCCCCAGGAGCACGAGAAGAGGTGTTGGAGTGTGGATTTCAATCTGATGGACCCTAAACTGCTGGCTTCCGGCTCGGATGATGCGAAAGGTAGGAGGGAGAGGATTTCATGCTTTTCTAATCAACACAAGGCATTTATTTACCAATGGGATGGTATGGGGGGCCTGGCTTGCAGATTTATTTGTCTGCCTGAAGCACTGAAACATCTTACAGCCATATTGTTACCTTCCTCATTTTCTTTAGTATGCAACTATTTACCATGGAGCACAATTTCAACGACTGTGCCTGTTTAGGGAAGATGATGCATCTGTAAAAGAAACCTGAAAAGGATTTTTTTTTTCCTGTTGCCAGACTCTGTGTTCAAAGCTCATTTCTCTGTGATTTGAAGAGCTGCAGTGCATCAGTCGATGGTCTTAGCCTGTGCTGTTTTCTGTGCAAACCAAAACATTATTTACAGATTTGTCTCATCATCTCCGTTAATTGATTGCTACTGTAATTTCAAAAGCTTGTCTTGTTCATTTTTTTCCCCCCTTCCAGTGAAATTATGGTCAACCAATCTTGACAACTCTGTAGCCAGCATCGAGGCCAAGGCAAATGTATGCTGTGTTAAGTTCAGTCCCACGTCAAGATATCATCTTGCCTTTGGTTGTGCAGGTATTTGCCCTCCCCATCACATTGAAATAGTTATTGTATTGTATTGTATTGTATTGTATTGTATGATATTATAGTGTATTATATATTAAAAATATAGTAGATATAGTATATGTACTGTAAATATATCATGATGTGTGGAGAAGAGCTTTCGATGGCTCCATACATACTGTGTTTGTGACCTTGCAGACCATTGTGTCCACTACTACGACCTGCGGAACACCAAGCAGCCCATCATGGTCTTCAAAGGACACAGGAAAGCGGTTTCTTACGCGAAATTTGTTAACGGGGAAGAAATTGTATCGGCGTAAGTCACACAGGCCTGCAGTTTGTGTTCTCTCCAACTTTTTCTGTGCTCTTCATTTTATCAGTACTTTATTAATCTAACCAAAGACTGCTCTCTCTCTTTTTTTTTTTTTCTTCTTCCCCCTTTCCTCTGCCCCCCGTTACCCCCCACAGTTCCACGGACAGCCAGCTAAAGCTGTGGAACGTCAACAAGCCCTACTGCCTGCGCTCCTTCAAAGGCCACATCAACGAGAAGAACTTTGTGGGCCTGGCCTCCAACGGAGACTATGTGGCCTGCGGTGAGTGCGTGGCACACGGCCTCTCTCCTCTCTTCTCCAGGGCTTCTTAATGGTGGTGGTGGTGGTGGCGGTAGGATGGGATGGGGAAAGACAGAGGAGAGGTACAAAAGGCCCAGCTGGCGCAGGCATTTCTGCCACAGGGCATCAGCGACCGTGGCACCGACCGAGGTGGCGCTCTTCCTCTTCCATTAGAGTGGAGCCGTGATGGGCGCTCAGCGGCAAGGGGTCGTCCATCAAGAGTGTCCGCCTGCTGACGCCGCGGGGAGGGGAGGGGAGGGGATGGAGGAGAGTGTGTTTATAAGACAGACGAGGGGAATATTAGTATCCCATCATGGGCCTGTCTTTTAAAGGAGATGGCGGAATGTAATGAGCGCTAAACCGCTGCTGACGGAAGCCTGTGATACAGCACTTCATCACTGACATTGTGTGGTCACTCTTTACTCTTTACCCCCCCCCTTGCAGGAAGCGAGAACAACTCCCTCTATCTCTACTACAAAGGGCTGTCCAAAACGCTGCTGACTTTCAAGTTCGACACCGTGAAGAGCGTGCTGGACAAAGACAAGAAGGAGGACGATACCAACGAGTTTGTCAGCGCCGTGTGCTGGAGAGCACTGCCAGATGGGGTATGATGCGCCCTGAATAGTTACATCGCTCACGCAGTCTCTTCAGACATCATTAATTATGAAACCAGACCAGATTTAAATAACAGTGTTAAAGCTTAGACACGTTGTCAGGCTCTTAGGTAAGAGCTACCAGAGGACATTGTGAAGATGGCCTGGATTTTGTGCTTTTTTTTTTTTTTCTTTTTTTCTTCAATGCAAATGGTATCGAGCAGCTGTAGAGTTCTCAGTCGTGATCTTCATATTTGAAGGTCTGTTGAAGCTGCTTCTGTTTTAGGTGGAAATCCAAACACGCTGTTTGTATACAGGGGGCTGAACGCCTGCTTCTAACCCTGTGGCTGCTAGGCCTCATGCAGCGGAGTGCATACGCAAAAACACAAACAAACAAACAAGCAAATAAAAACAGCCCCCAGCCTGGAACGGTGCCACCATGGAGCTTTTGAAAGAGGAGGGGAGGAGGGGGGCAGGGGGGTTAAAACCAGCTTGTATCAATACTTGCACTGGCGTCAAACTGCAAATGTATCACAAAACAAACACACACACTCTCCACCTCAAGTTCCTCCAGCCTCCAGATCCATTTCCATGTTGCGTAACTCTCTCCGCTTGTCATTTTCAGCTCCTGAAAATAGCGGCTTAATGCATGAGCACACAGGCAGTAGATCTTGCTCTCGTACAGCACAGTGATTTAGCCTCTCGCAAGTCATTTCCTTTCTCAGCGCCACTTAAGTGCCAAAGAAACAAATTGAACTGGCGATCCGAACCTATCTAATCTGTCCTTTTGCTTTTTCCACATAGGAATCTAATGTGCTGATCGCTGCCAACAGTCAAGGAACAATAAAGGTGTGGTATTCCTCTTGTAATCCTGTAATGTCCCACTATAGTCTAGTGTCCTCTTGAGAATCCTCATCCCAGTCGACATCAAGTAAACAAGGCTTTCACTGTCTGTACAAACATAGGACTGAGAAGGGGTTGAAAATTGAGTAATTGGGATCTTCAATGTTGTCATGAGGCTAATATGTCTCTTTTGTTTTTTCTTTCCCCTGCACAGGTCCTTGAGCTTGTTTGATCATCAGATCTAGTCCATCCTTTGTGAAAACGCCATTATTCTCACCTACGGAACACCAGAGGCTGGATTGTGGGCTTTTTTGTTTGTTTGTTTTGTTTTGTTTTTCCCTTGCTTGAGTGAAAAAGAAAACTCACACAGACACAGACTTGATGAGTAAAAGTGCAGATGAGGTTTTTTGGATTGATGTCTACAACCTTCCTTCGGAGCTGACAGAGACTCTGACATTAGCCATGTGGATTTTAAACTGAAATCAAGTGAGCGATTTCTCTGGAGAAATATGGGAGAGGACGAAGACGTGTATCACTGAACGCCTCTCTCTCTCTCTCTCTCTCTCTCTCTCTCTCTCTCTCTCTCTCTCTCTCTCTATCTATCCCTCTCTCTCTCTCAAGCGTCTTTAGTTGTGAGTAAATAAAAAAACTGCCTGAGGTGACTGGATGGAGCGAACGCACACACAGGCATGTAAATAACTGAGAGTCGGAGTGAAGACAACCACAGCAAAACTTAGCAACGATTAAGGCCAAAGCACAAGAACAGACCACAATGAAATGCTTTTCCTTGTACAGGTTATCTATCGAGCAATGCCGCTTGTTTTTGTTTTGTTTTTTGTGTTTTTTGTGTTTTTTTTTTTTTTTTTTTAAACCTTCTTATCCATCTCTTATGTTAATGTCCATTGTCTTGTCAATTACATTCTCAGATTGAAACGCTGGTCTTTTCCCCTTATTTTTTCATTCGGCAAATCTCTTTGCCAAATGGAAAAAAAGTTTACAGTACATTCAGTATAGAGTAACTATGTATTGTATTCATATTTTGCAACAAATGAGAAAGTATTTTTGATTTGATATTCTCAGATAGCATGGCTCTCATTTGTCATGACGCATGTGCAATCAGTGTATTCTCCTGCCTGATTAATTAGGCTACATTGGAAAAGATTATTGGCCAATAGAGCTGGAAGATCACTGGTCCTCTTGCAATTTTAGGCATCATTGAATTGAAGAGCTCAAGTGTAGGCTTCCCTTTGCATTTCAAGCTCCAGTTTGACAGACACAAGTAATACAAGAAAAACTTTTTAATAGAAGAGATTTTTAAAAAACAAAAAACAAAAAAACAATAGCAGACTTAAAAGCCAGGCTTTTGATCTCAGAATCTGTTAAGTGTCCCTCATTAGATTCCATAAACATCAGACACCGAATAAAACACTGAATTCTAATTCTCTATACTTCTTTTGACAAGCGTGCACATGTATGGGAGTATCAGACTGTCCACCCGCGCAGACATTGGAAGTTGCTGTTATGAGTTCACTACATGTACTTTATGAAACCTGTCTTTCTGAATCACTTACAACACAGCTGCTCTTTCATCAATGAGTGTCGGTCGAAGTATTATTTATTTTTATAATTTATAGAGCATTGTTAAGGCGTGGTCCTGCATCAGCCATTGGTTTCGCAGAGAACGGTGTTTGTCTTTCTGTAGGTATTCTGTAGGGTACCACACCTATTCCTTTTTGTGTCTTTCCTTCCTCCAATTTTAACTACTTTGCAAATAAATAAATAAATGATCGACTTTTCTTTTAAGAGCCCTCTCTCTCTTGATGTTTGGCGTCAAGTAAGTAGTACTAATTCACTAACTTGCTATTGATCCCACATGTTCATTTTGATATTGTGTGTGTACGCCAGTGTAAGTGATGAAAACTGTGTTCACTACCTCATGACTGTGCACCCGAGTGTGTGCGTGTGTGTGATGCTTATGGAAGCATCACTGCCATCTCTCTGATCAACCTGACAGAGGAAACAAACCAAAAAAAAACAAACCAAAAAAAAAACTCCAGAAGCTCTCAGTGTTACCCCTCTTGACTGGTGGACCCACAGGCTGCAGTCTCTCTCTCCAGGCTGCCCAGGCGCCAGCTCTGCTCAGTGGGGGAGAGGAGTGGGGGGCACCATGACAGGCCCCCCTGCTGGAGCCCCGCCAGAGAGCCTCCATTAGGGCTGTAGCACAGAGAAGGTGGAGATGAAGGGGAGATGAGCCCCCGCTGGGACAGCACTCTAGCGACCGCCATGGCTCCCCCACTATGTCGAGACAGGAGGCTGCAAGAACCACGTCCATGCCTGCCCACTGAAACTCTTGCTCCCTCCGTTTTAATTACCTCTTCTGAAAAGACGAAATGTTTATTTACCTTTGATTTGACAGCACTGGCATCATATCAACACTGTCCTTATGCACAATTACCTCACTTTGAAAAGAAACCGTACCCTAGCTTTGAAAGCAATTAAAACCTTGAGGCTTGCTTAGAAAAAGAAATGATGTGAACTTGACTTGAACTTAAAATAAGCTGGCAGGTAATGCAGAGAGAGGAACCTTTTGTCATGGGTGTGGTACTTGTAATAGAAAAACAATGTGAAGCTATCTATTTTCTTTCCGTAACCGTTGAGTTAGTTTGGTTGATACCGATGCAAATCCTTTGGTTCAAGTTGCACAAAGGAGTCTGGTGAGTATGGGCTTGGCTTCTAGTCAGGCATTTAGTCTCCAATGCATTCAGTCTTAAGACTGCCTTTTCTCTCTAGACGAAGGAGAGAGTTTGTTTCAGCCAGAGTCATGAATGCTAAACAATGGTCTAATTTAAGTGCAGTCTTCCGTGAAGCTACCCCACAACACTTCATAAATTACTGACATAAAAATGCCTGACAAAGTCTGAGGAGAAAAGACACTGTACTATTCCATTACCGGTTTTGTGCACCCAGGTGCTACCCATAATACATCAACATGCAACTTTGGAGGAGAGAAAAAGAATTGACCATTTTGCTCTGACATATGTGTTTGAGTGTGTGTGTGTGTGTGTGTGTCTGTCTGGTCATTTTAACCAGGCTGCCAACAGTCTCCTTTTGCAATGTTAAGTACAACTGTCACCAGTATGTTGTTGGATTGTGTACTTGTGTACTTGGGTTGTGCCACCAATGGCTGTAAATACCAGACCACTGCGGCAAAGCGGCCATCCTCCTAGATGTATCTCATTACTTAGCCCTTTAGCCTCCACTGAACTTAATAGTGGGGAGTTCTCAGTGCTCTGACTTGTAATGTCTGAAGGACCACATTTCCCAATACTCCCTAAAAGCTGGCCTTTATTGTAGAATAAGCAAGCTGGCTATACATACATTATAATGGTTATCATGAAAGCAGAAATTCAGTGGCAAAAAATAGCATCTCAGGGTGTGTGTGTGTGTGTGTGTGTGTGTGCGGGGGGGGGGGTTGTTTCTCAGGGCCTATAGTGTCATTGATAACACATTCAGTTTGGTGCAGATGTCACAGAAGGCCTCACAAGAGAGACAGCTTTGCAACTGACACCTTTATACTTTAGCTTTTTCAGGGTTCACCCGTCCTGGTCTTTACCTAATTACCATGCTGGCACCATTTTAGACAGTCCTCGCCGTGTTGATCGTCTCTGTGGCCGAACGCTTCATTTTCCCTCCAAAGCAGCCGCTTCTATGCCTTTCACCTCCGAGCCAGGCGTCCTCCTCCTGTGTGTGTTCATGTAGGCCCAGTGCCTGTGGGTGGCAGAGGGTTGTCATTGTACTCCCCTCTTTTTTTACCCTTGCCCTGCCTGGCACTCCTTTCATGCTTGGGGAAAAATGGCCCCCCTGCAGTTTTCTGTCACATTGGCCGGAAAGTCTCCCCATTATTG
>JAUCNH010000107.1:6701103-6713339 GCA_032353275.1 Sardinella hualiensis | reverse complement strand
TGTGTGTGTGTGTGTGTGTGTGTGTGTGTGTGTGTGTGTGTGTGTGTGTGTGTGTGTGTGTGTATGTATGTGAGTGTTGTAATTACAGAACTAAGTTCAACAAGGGCAATACAGTACTTGTGTGTGTTGTGGGGTAGGGCCAAGCCGGCTGTGTAGATGGCAATGGCAGTGAGCACCACGGCCTCCGTCTCGGACACAGGGAAGTGCTCCACGGCCATCTCCTGAGAACGGATGGGCAAGGCGTACAGAGCGGCGCCCGTCATGTGGCTGATGACCACCGGGGTCAGGATGGACAGAATACTGGGGCTGGAGGTCTGAGAGAGAGAGAGGGAGGGAGAGAGAGAGAGAGAGAGAGAGAGGCAGGAGGACAAAAGGAATAGGGGGAAGTGGGAGGAGAAGGAGTGGGGAAAATGGTGTGTCTATAATATTCATATCTTTCAACAAGACTGAAACTGCTGATGAAAGCTAACAGAAGATGAAAGCATAAGATTTTCATGCTAAATCATTGATCCTTTCCATTCTTACCGACTCCTCCCCTGCTACCCCATCCTCTGTTCCAGGTGGTGGTGTCCCAAGCTGCACCCACAGGTCCAGTGCCTGTACTGTGGTCAAGGTGTTAACAAGCACCCGTATGTTAACAAGCACCCGTGTTGTGAAGACACACAAAATACATCACCCTTAATTTCCCAAAGTATGCAATGATCCAGTGACATGACGGGTAACACATACATGTCTTACACATGACATTATATAACTTCCTGTTTATGTCATTTAAGATGATGAATCCTAACAGCCTCCTAACAGCCAGTGTTCCAGTCATGAGAGAGGCAAGGATACTCGGAGAAGCAGAATCACAGCCAGCAGGCCAAAGGCTGGCATGTAGTAACCAATGGAGACAAAGTGGGAGAGCGATGGCATCAGATAGAAGAAGTAGGACTGGTGGAGACGCTCCAGAAGGTTGTTTAACTTCCTAAACATGCCCTCCAGAAGCCTACGAGCACACACACAATATAAGAACAAATCAAACCCCAACAAAACAATCTCATTGGAGTTGGACTGCCAATAGAAATGATCAAAATTATATCAATATATTTTGTGTGAATACACGGCAAATGAACTTAGAAGGTTTTGCATCTGAGCTCTCAGTCTGATAGATGCAGCACAGTAGATAAATCCTGCCAATCACCTGCCAATGGTGGTAACGTCAGTCTTGTACTGGCGGAAGCTGTTGACGCCTTTGATGGTGGCAGCCTCGATGTGGTAGCGTAGGAAGAGGCCATGGTCTCCCCAGGCCCGCCCACTGGCCTGCTTCATCACCATCAGCATCATGGTCTGGGCCGCGTGGCTGTAGCCCGACGGGGTGTCCCAGTCGCTCCTCTGGAGCTGCAGGGGCCACATACACACAGAATGGCGGCTCTTACTCTGCAGCACATTCATGACGACACCTCCAGCATAGCCTGGCCATAGCATAGCCTTCCTATAGCATAGCCTTCCTACGCAAGTCTGCTCGATTCTCAACTCGCTTCGTAGCTCCGTCTGGCTTTTCTTTCCTTGAGAATTCATCTCCTGGTCAATTAGCTATCAGAGTGAGGCAGCGCAAGAATACTACAGGCTGATCCAATCTTTTTTAACGTAAACACCTCCAGCAAGAAATCGTTGCAAATAGAGTATGTGAAAGTTCAGACCCTCTGTACGAAATGATAGTGTACGACGAGGGGCTGGTCAAGACCAGGCTACTTCCAGCAGAAAAATGTGCACATACTGGCACTTCCACATACTGAATCCCTCCCAAATTGGTTCTACCTTGAGTCTTACTCTACATTTTATACATCAGTCTTCTATACGGATGGAAATCTTTCCATCATGTTTGATCTGTAATAGTACATCACCCAATTTATTAAGAACGAAAAAACGCCTATGGTGCTCAACACTTTGCAGACCCTTGACGCTAAATGCCCTACTGTGAGTGTGACCAGTCTACCTTGCCCTGGATGGTGCAGAGGATGTCGATCTTCTGACAGAAGGCATAGAAGAGGTTGGCCAGGTCCAGGTTGGGGAGCTGGCCATTGAGACCCTCCAGAACCAGGTCTAGACTGGTGATGACGTCTGAGCTGAGCTCCAGAGACAAGGCTGCCTGGATGGAGCCTCCTCGGCCCTGCAGGGGTGTCCAGTCCATGCCTGTGGGACAGAAACGGAGGATTATGGGCTCCGCTCAGCATGCTGGTGTCTATGAGCAGTGGCTTAAGACTGAGCTAGCAAAATAGACTAGCCTGTGA
Source organism: Sardinella hualiensis (assembly GCA_032353275.1). NCBI lineage: Eukaryota > Metazoa > Chordata > Actinopteri > Clupeiformes > Clupeidae > Sardinella > Sardinella hualiensis. The sequence goes on along the minus strand of JAUCNH010000107.1, from coordinate 6,711,063 downwards.
GAACTGTTCACATACCTGTGATATTGGTGTGGTGGTAGCCCTCTAGCCAAGCCTGCATGCCAATAAGGTCATGCTCATTCACAAGGAATATGATGTCTTTAGCCCAGTAGACCTGATCTGTGATTAATACAACAAATAGCACAACAAACGATTTAACATTCCAAGATCATGTGTGGCCAATTTTTGTCTCTGCTAATACAGTACATATGTGTGAGGGTACTTTTCTGTCTGTCTACCAGTAAATTCATTCTTTCTTTACCAACAGTTAAGAAATGATGGTGTGCCCACTTGGTGGCTAGAATAATCATGACTCACTCCTGAAGTACTGTGCCAACCCAAGCAAGAGCCCCACAGCCTGGTTGTTGCTGTTGCCCTCGCTGCAGGGGGCGGTGAGCACCAGCGCTTCTGTGCGTGGGGCACGGGGGGCACGCAGGATGCCATAGACATTGGTACCATGCACCATCTGCAGGTGTCAATTCACACATGAAGAGATTATTCAGGTTTAACAGGGCAAACCATCGTCTCGTAGACCGTGAATCCGATGTAGAATGCACTTACATATCTTTCTTTGTTCTCATCGGGGAAGGGCAGTGTCCGAGAAAAGCGCTGGGTGTAGACCTCCAGTCCACGCGCTTGCATGGTTTTCACTATCCAGTCTACAGGCATCCCACTGCACATTTATGGGCATTTATGAAATGAGCAGAAAAGAGAGTGATACAAAGGTAAAAAGGCAGGGAGTGTAACCAAAGATACTGAATAACAACCATCTCTGGTGTAACTAGACACCCAACAGAATGCTCTTTTTATGATGGAACAACAGCTTAATTTGACTTCATCTGATCACCATCATCATTCGTCACATTGTGTTCAAATTACTTGACTTACCCAGCCTTTCTCTTGTGAGCGGCAAACTCCCTTCCTGTAGCAAGAGCCCTCTCTCCTGCTGGGAACCTCTCCTCCACCATAGTGGAACCCATAGCATTTTCTGACATGTACGTCCGGAGCGTAAAGGGCTCAAATGCAAGGCCCATGAACCAGGCCACACCAGCCAGGTAGCACACCACGCTAGAAATGTCAGAGACAGTTTAAATAGCCATTAATAAGCATACATACAATATCCCAGGTACATTCCGTTTCAGCATGTATGTTTATTTGCATAATGCCATTAAAACAGCAGTGCAATAGGGGGTGTGACGGTTAGCTGAATGTAAAAAAAACATACCAAATCGGGGTGTTAAGGCGGGTCAAAAGGTGGGTCAGAGCTCTTCTTCGGTTTGGATCCGACAACAGCCCCATGGCGTCTTGTGGTACCCTGTCTCACAAGTACCATAAATATTATACCATTTATTCCATACTTTAAAATGTGCTAATTGTTGTGTCCGAGCAAACCATCGAGTAGAACAGAAGAAAAAGACAGAGAGCTAGCTACACAGTAAATCAGTTATCTGCTGAGTGATTGACCCCCAACCCCTAAACAACACCATGCATACATATCTACTAGCGAAAACTTCATAGATGAACAGTACGAAACACAATCAATGCTTTAAAACATAAGTAAATCGTCATTGTGATAAGGGAAAAATCCATTCATTGATGTCTCCACCCTGAATTTGTAAATAGCATAACAAACTGTTGCTGAACTTCCGAGGCATTGCGGGCGTTATAAAATTAATTGACCAGCCACGCAAATCCAGGAGAATCCACATATTATTACAAGTTAACAGAAACGTAATTTATCCTTACGTATCCTTTCCAGTTGCAACAAGGCGGCAGGTGTTGTCAAAGCTGGCTAAGCATTTCCTTGTTTCTCCCCGGAATAATCATTCAGCGGACACGCTCTTGCCAACCTTTTCTCTCTGCCTCCCCCTACTGGCCAGGATGTATACTTACTTTGGATTTTTCCTGCCCTCCCCTCACAAAGGTATAGCGTTTATCTTGGTTAAGACACTTGGGACTCCTTTCCATTTATTAACAAACAAGCAAACAAACAAACAAACAATGTTTTTTTTAATCAGTTTATATTGCCTAAAGTACAACACAATTGCTGAGACGAGACAGAACAAAGTTTTGCGGAATACAAAATACGGCTCCCAGAGAACTCTTGAATCAGTGGAGTCCAATAAAGTCCAATTTCCTTTCCCTTTCGCAACCCTCCTCACTCTCCGGTTAGGACAGACATCTCCTGCAGGTGCTGCCTTACCACCTCATCCAGCACTTTGCTGACCCCTTTGCAAGCAGTCATAGCGGCCTCCATCAGTGTGTCCAAATGGTCTTGATGGAGCCGAGCGTCCATTTGAAGCAGCGCAATCTGCCCACCGCGTGGCAGCAGGGCCACGGCCAGGGAGGTGCCCCCGCCACTCTCTTCAGCGTGGCACAAGTCAGCCAGCGGCGTGTCATCCACAAAGCCTGCCGTGCAGGCACACACGTAGTCACGCATGGGGATGCCTGCATCGATGACTGCCAGTGTTGCAGCGTTTACACAGGCACTGTAGTTCCCTCCATCTGACTGCAAGATCTGTACGGGAAGAACACAAGGTGAGAAGATGGAAAGTATGCTGGTCCTGCAGACCTTGCTGTTGTTGACTGTAGCCGTCTTGATAAAGTCAGGCAATATCAAATGTGCCTCATATCACAGACAGTAACCTAAGAATTTCTCATATGAAAGAACAATTGGTACCTTGACATAGATGTCAATCTGGGAGCGGGGATACAGCTGAGTGAGCACAGCAGCCTCAAAAGTCTGTTTCAGATGAAGGCTCATCTCACTGGACTTGCGATCTCCATGTGGCCTTCTCTTTCTCTCTGCCGTGCTGAAGGTGGCCATACTATACTGGCAGTTGATGACAGCCCGATCATGCAGGAGTTTGCTTCGAGAACCCCGCACCTGAAATATATGGGAGAAAATGAGAAAATGTACATGTTGCAGAACACTGATGAGTTAATTAAAAGCAGTCTGTGCTGCTGAGGTAGCCTAATGAAAACAGAGCTAAAATATTAACGAGCTGCCTTAAAACAAAAGAAATCCAGATACACATTAAAAATAAATAAATAAATAAATAAAAACACCAATATCGTGTGCTTCCATCCAATAAAGCTATGTTTGGTCATCTTTTACTGTCCTAGTCAGGCCTTGCTGTATTGGACATTTTGTTGTGCATCAAATACTTAACGTTAAAGGTTTAGTTTTCGCGACAAGTGCGACAGTTTTTGCGACAAGTGTTTGGAATTACTCTGCTAACATAGCACCTCCAGCGCCTCTTGTCCAGTGAGAAATTGCAGTACACGATGAAGCGTAGAGTAACAGACTAGATCTGAAGTTATAAAAAAAATCCTTATGAAGACAAGTTAAGTAGCCACCGATGCTTCCATTGCACAGGTCGGAGTGGTCCTGGATTATTAACACTGATTGTGACTAAAAAAAGTGCACACTGAAAGATCGGGTGCATACGTCAACAACGTTACGAGCCTTTGATCAGTCTTGAGCCATACAATATCTGCAAGCCAAATCCACTGTACGTATGACATCTTGGGAACTGGCTCACATCGACTACGGAGGCCTACAAACTGGAGTGTGGGATAGTGGACACGAACGGGACCACTTACCTCGTGGGGGCCATACACTACGGCCAGTGCTTTGGTGTTTCCTTGTTCTAAATACGCAGAGCCATCAGCCTGACCGAATACCCCCATTCGGGCTTGTACTTTGCGAAGCTCAGTAGCTTTCCTTCCATCCAGTCGGTATCCCTGATCAGAGAGCAGTTCAATCCCCGCCATGTTTGTGCTTCTTCCGTTTCAAATAGTTGTTGATAACCAGTCGGAACTTCCGCTATGATTCGACCCACGTGTTCATGAACAACTTCAATACCCAGAGCACCTTGCGGTCACACCGAGTCTGCATCGGTCTGCATCTGCATCCAGTGCACTACACCACAGCCATCTCTACCGATGTATGAGCGGCAGTAAAAACACATGCTAAATTTCGCTGAATGAAGTTTCATGAAGGCTCATGACGTTCTCTCTGGGCTCTTAAAGTGTAAAAGTTCTTGAATTAAATTAGTTAGTTTATCAAAGTTTATCAGTGTTTTACACTTAATGTGACAATGGTTCCTTGTAAATCCTAAATACATCCTTTTGAAAATGTGTCTTAAAATGCTGCGCATGAAAATTGGCCAAGTATGATCTTCAGCATTTATTAAAATCTCAAACAGCAGTAACTGTGGGTCTGTATTACATACAGCTAGCACACATCATACCCTCTTCCTCTCAAAATTAAATATAAAAATTGTGACATTTTTAATACAAAGGTTCATCTTTTATTAAGGTGACTATATATGTATATTTATATATTTATATATATAATATGTATTTACGTAAAATCTGCTACAGAAAAGAATTTTGGACATATAATTTCAACAGTGGTGGACAGAAAATGCCCCAGTATTGGCCTAATGACACAACTGATGGTGAAATTAAATGAATGTGACAAAACCTTCAAAACAAACAACAATAAAACCAGAAAAGGAATTGTCATCTTCAGTGAAAAGTTATAGGGGACTCTCATTTCAAATTGTCCAGTAGCCTCAATGTAGACTGACAAGTCCTTTGCAGTAAGAACACTAGTATATTTTATGATGGACATGAACACATTTTTAAAAAAAGAAAAAAAAAAAAAGTCTCACGGTCTCACAGCAACAATAAAAAAAATCCAAAGTAAAGCAAGAACTATGCAATTTTAAAAATAAAATTTATTAGCATCTCTCTAATATGTGTATAAATAAAAACATATATAAGAAACAATGCATATATGCATTATGTTATGAGCTGAACAATAACTGGATTATATGTGATACAAAGGAGCAGAGGCTAACAAACCTCAGCTTGTTTTTCATTTTCCTCACTTTCTTGTCATAAAAGTGTGTTTGAGTGTGAGAATGTACCTTGAAAATCAAGCATTTAAAACAATATGCATACCTAAGAGTTGCAACTCTACATTCGGTCAGAAGAATGAAACAAAGACAGACATGTCAACTGCAACAATGGGGAAAAGTGTGGAATTTTGGCAGTTTTACAACTTCTGTCATCGAGAACTTTGCAAAACGGCGTGAACACAACAGCTTGAAATGAAAGTCATGACCAGTCCTGTAGATAGCAATACTAAATCCGGCACTATGGCCCAAATGGATATTTAATGATTTCATACCCCGGTTTTGTTGACTGAAGGCTTTAAAAACTGAGTGTGAACATAAATTAACGCTGGGATTTCTGAAGGCTACTTCCCATAGAACCCCCACCCCACCCACCCACAGTTTCATTTTCAAATTAAAACACTTCATAGCCTAATGTAACAATGCATGTCAACATACTGAATGAAATCCAAATACACAAAATTCACACACCTGAATTTGTGTTAGGTCACTGCTGCCGCCAAACACCATTGTGCTTTGAACAGAATTTGGCTGCTTGAATTGCCTGGGTACATTTCTGCGCAAGTGTTGCTCTTCCCATCTCCCCGTTGCGGCTAGCCTTTCACTGCAGTTAACAAGCTGAGATTGCTAGGGTGACGGGAGGCTGGAGGATAAACGCTGTTTGGGTTTGGTGGTACTGAGTTGCTAAGGCAAGTACAGAGGACGCTCTAAGGCACTCCTCTTCTGCCATCCACTTTAGCTCTCGTTTTGGTCATGCTTTGAACACTCGTGGTCTTTTTCTTTTACTTTAAAAACACACTAGATTGAACAAACAGATATGCACAAAAAAAAAGAAAAAAGAAAAAAGAAAAATACTACTGAAGGCTGGCCAAAAAATTCATCAGTGGTCTAGTCTGAGGTATGAGTTTTTCCCTCTCTCTCACTCAATAGTATTTCATAAAAAAGAAAAAGAAAAAAAGAAAAAAAAGAAGAAAAAGAACTGACGCGTAACAGACAAAACTGAAGAACTGGAGGCAACACCTTTCTTTCAAGTCCCACAAACCAGTGTGATACTGCCAGGAACATTAGGCTAATGAGTTATGCTGTGTTGACACGTAGCGATGTTAAATTGGCCTTTGTCTTTTCACGTTCTGCATTAGGAAAAAAAAAATCTTCTTTTATTTCTCTCTCCCATTTTTTTTTCTCTTCAAATACCACCATTTTAATAGGGAACACAACATCCAAGACAACAAAGACTGCTTCCAAGCTGATTAACCAGGGGGCAGGGCTGGGGAGGGCAAAGGGAGTCCAAATGAAAAAGTGATGTGTCTGCTTTACTGTGCCAGTGTATGACGTTTAAGTGCCTGATGGGCACGAGGATCACGGTGACCTCCTGTTAGCCATGTGGAATGAAGGAACTACTCAAGAATTTTTCGAATGATGTTGTGGTCGTGGCTCCACCCCATGTCTTTAGAGTGCAAAGATCCCCTTATTTTTTTTTCTTGTGTTGTTAATCTACATATTAGCCCTGATGTACCCATGTTCTCACTCACTAAAACTCTGCAAATTCTTTTGCACATTTCTCTGTCAGAGAGACGCGAATGTCCTCTTCCTCATAGTCATCAAAGTTGCTTGTGTCCCCGGGGCCTCTGCACTTTGGTATGAAGGGAGCCTCCACCTGCCAATCACAGACAGACTGGTTCAGTACTCAGAAAAACATTCCCATTTAGGATACATATAGCATGGCTGCATCGTCTCGTGCAAAGTGTATTCCAGCACAATTTAGAAACAGTAGGGACAGTCATAGAATGTGGTTAATTCAGCTTATATGCAAATACTTGGCCAAAGGATGGGGGCAGGACTACAGCCTGTTACTATATACGCTCTAGAACATAGTCATGAACAAACATGACGCCCTCAACAGTCTGTCAGGAAATTGCACTGCACTCAAAAACGATCCCTACATTCCCACAGCACGTCTGAGAAACTGTGCAGATGTGTTGGCTATCAAGCAGGTCTGAAGATTTACCTTCCTTGTCTTAATCAAACTTTACATTATTCTACCAGCAGACCTCATAATCAGCACGATACATTTCTAATTACTGAGGTTGCTCTACGAGCCAGCGCACTCAGAGATCAGTGCAATACATGCCAGTGCATCGGAAGAGAAAACCACAATGCAAATGCCAAATGGAAAATGTTATTGACTTCCAACCGAGCAATGGCTAGCTACAGTATGTCCATATCTACACTACCCTGGAAAATACTATGAAGTCAGTGGCTCCTCGTCAAATCAGACATTTTTCTTGTGTCATGCATGAAATTCAGATAAGCTAATTTGTTCAGTTGTACATATGATTTACACTGGCATGTATAAACCAACCAACAAACATGCATGTTTGCCTACGAGTTGGGCTCCAAGAATTATTAGTGCACACTTTACACACCTCCTTCTTTCAGCCCTTTCAATGTATTACAATATAAAGGACTTCCTAAAAACAAGCAGGAATATGCACACAACATCTAAAAACACTACAAGTATCCTAGAGACAAACCAATGTTAATATCTCGTCAATTTCATGAAGCTCTTTTTGCAGAGTTTCTAAATTCAATTTAATGACATCAACTCATTAGGAGTATCACTGGGCATCCAATTAACTCCCAGTTTCATTAGCGCTTATGTTCATCCTGAAGGACCCCTATCAAAATCTAGACTTCTCAATAACAGTGACATAAATGATGTAGTCCAAGCACACAGTAACAAATGGGGACGTATACATCACAGATGGTGCAACCAGAATGACGGTTTATCAAGAAAATAAACCCAACAACTTGGGGCAGGGCAAATGTGGCTAAAATCTAATTTTTAGTGTTAGGAAGTATTTAGAGACTACAGTATGTTAGTGCTAAGTAACTCTTTGTCTATATGAGCTAAAGAAAATATACATATATATACTTATACAGCACGTATGTGACGTATGTTCTATATCAACCACCGCTTGCTGGTCTTTTACACGCTATAGGTAGCACTATAAATAACTGAAAAGTCAATGCAAATGTCATGCCAATGTCATAGCAAATGAAGCATGACGGCGTGACTCAGACCCGAGCCCCTTTACATACAAGACAGACTAGCAGCGTTTGAGGGTGACCGCAACATGAGCAATGTTTGCTTTAATTCCAGAAACTTCTACTCAAGTACAAGTGACCATAAGAAGATGAGGCCTACTTTATCCCTCCACCCTTACATCAACCAAATTTGATCCCATTCTCAAAAGGCCAATTTGCTAACCCGAGATTTCCAAAATACAGAATGCTACTGTGCACATTTTAAATTGAGTTCAAGTGAAAGCTACAACCCATGAGAAGGTAGCATCCTCACCAGAGATGGGACCAGGAAAGGGCCCAAGGGTGAGCCTCTGCCTCAACTGTGCTACAGGTTACTGCAGCTGCTCTATCACAAACAAAATTACTCTGCAAAACTATTTGGATCTATATTGAGATCACAACTGTTTAACTGTTTTATTATCCATGCTCTTATCGATTTAATCAATAAATATTGAATTACACGGTATTACATCAATTTAGACTAAAAACTCAACTGAACTGCACAATAATATAGGCCATGGCTTTGAACAGTCTTCTGAGGCATTTGAGCTTTAGCTGTGCAAACACATGATTGTCAGACATGAAAAACAGTCCCATTTAATGGCTCATCTTGGCTATTTGTAAAGGATCTAGAGATTCAAGGAGCTCTAACAACTTACTAAGGAAGCGGTTTTGCCTGTTTGTTATCTAAGCATCAACATGAAGGCAGAAGACAGTCTGCATGTCTCAAGTCTTGTCAGTTAATCTGTTGACCAGCTGGGTGGGGTAAGCACACATACGCAAAACAACCCAAAACCAAACAAGCTGGTGTTGCCAACATGCCCTCATTGTGGAACAATCAAACCAGAGTACAAAACAGACGTAGCTTTAAAGTTCACCAAATGTTTTGGACAAAAAAGGCAAACAGATCATACTCAGGACACACAGAAGGGACATGTTTTCTTGCATCCATTTTCTTTTATCTGTTAAAATGACTTGTCTGTTACTACCCCAACACAGCAAGCAGTGCGAGCATTACATTTCATTGCCAACAAACTATACCTTTCTCTCATAGATGGCGATCCAATCCGTTGTTGCAAACCACTTGTGGTTCTTTATGTCATTTACTCCATTCTTCAGGTTACCGTAACGCTTGGTCAGGTCTACCTGCAGCAAATTCCTCAGCAGGTCTTTCAAATCTGAACTAAAATGGGATGGGAATCTTACCTGCAAGAGAGAAAAATGTAAAGATTTAGGCCCTGTTTACACATATCTAGACATTTTCATAAACAAACACATTTTAGCCGTTTCTTTTTGTAATTGCGTTTACATAAATCCACAAAATCCAGCGTTTTGAAATGTCTCCACTTTGAGGGAAGATTTGTTCAAGGTGGCGAAAATTCTTTCTACATGTAAACAAAAGGCCCAAAGGGGGTAGGTAAATAAATAAATAAATAAATATCTGTTTATAAAAATGTCTAGATTCATGTAAACCTTAAGATTGTAAAACTGGCTGCAGCTGTCTCTCTCAGGTATTAACATGCAGGACCAAAAATAAGGCCACTGCAATTAAAAACAATCAATCAATAATAATAATCAAATTCTGTAGTAGTAAACAGTAGTGTAAATAGTAGCAAATAGTCGCTATACATAAATCCAGAAGCAAATGCTGAAGACATGCATCATGCACATGCAATTGTGGGCTATCTAACACCACACAGCTCAGCGCTAGCCAACTTTGAGGAAGAGGTAGTTAACTTCACCAAATGGTGTAAAGACTTCTTGACTGTTAACGCAAATAAAACCGAGGAAATGGTGATTTCCGATGCCATAAAAGCGAGGCCCCTAACAGCAATGTCAATGACACACAAATTGAGAGGGTCAGTTGCTATAAATATTTAGGCATTGAAATTGATGACCAGCTGAAATTTAACATTTGCGCCACATTAAAGGTTAAAACATTACAACA
>JAUCNH010000107.1:6302502-6322174 GCA_032353275.1 Sardinella hualiensis | reverse complement strand
CCATTGGAACCCCCCCCCCCCCCCCAACACATATTTGACGCAAGTGGAGTGGTTTTAAACAACAGCCTTGGGCTACTGCTTTCCAAAGGTTTAATTACAGCTTTTGCCATTTTGTCACCACAAAAGGCTAGCGTGTGTGTGTTTGTTTGTTTTACAAGTTATTTAAGTGTTAAGTTCATCAGTTGTTGGATGAAAGTGCCGCGGTCATCATGCACCAGAATATCCTGTTTCTGTGTTATCCTGCTATTGTCTCATCTATCATTGAGCCCCAGACATAATAAAAAGCTTTTATCTTTTCATTCTATGTCATCATTTTTTTTCATTTTCATCTTTGTCAGTTGGGGTAGATTGGTGTGTTAATTGATGGACCTTTTATGTGACTGATAATCTGGGATGAAAAAAGCAAACAGGATTCTCAAGGAAGGCAACATTCTAAACATTTTTGAATTGAAGTAAACAGCATTCTATCTTATCTCAAAGGGACGAAACATTCCTAAAGTGTTTTCTCCAGTGTTTTCTCCAGTCTCCAATTACAGTTTCTACAAAAATCTGCATTTTTCATTTTTAGGCCTATTTCAAACATAATTTCAAAGTTGAGCCTTATGTTCTTGTAAGCCTGTCAAGTGGTTTGTTGTTTTTTTTGTATTTGTTCTGCACCTACCTCAATCATTCATGGGCAATTTAACTGCACCCAAATTCCAGCCTGTCTCTAAATCCAAGTTTTTTGCAATAAATAAATAAATAAATAAAACATTGCTCAGGCAATAGCCTACTGCTTCAAATGTTCAAAAAGATGGTTAAAATAAAAAGATGTTTGTGATGAGCTAAATCATTCATCCATATGAATAAGGTAACACATAATGTAATTACATCCTCTACTGAAATGTAATAATTTGACTCTTCATATCTTCTGGACCAACCATGACGACTCATTAACTGCAAGTGATGCATGATAAGGACTGAACCACATGGAACATAATTTGGACAAAACTCCAGGCATCTTGTACCAAAAACCCATCAAAACTGCTGATTGTGGTCACTTCATTGCAAAATAATACCATGTAATACTTATAGTCTATGTTGTGCCTGTAATTGTGGAGACTTATTTGGCCAATGAAATGATTACTCCAGTAAAAAGACAGAGAATGTAATTTCGAACAGAGTTGTGAGGACCACACATGTGTCGTCTGGTCCAATGAGATCGGCGAGGCGAGAGAAATTTAAAGCCATGACATCACATTTCCTGACGAGTGCTTCCAAATGCGGAAAGACCTCGGAAAGGGTCTTTTTCGCTGTCCGAGGGCAGAAGGAATGCCGTTATTTTAAACAATAAAGGGTAACGTTATTGCTTTTAAGCGTCTTTTTGGACGTGACCCAATTTCACGTCGACCCCAAAGCTTATGACTTTTTGCGTCCATTCATGCACCATTTTCTGCAATAGGTAAGTTCATGTTATTTTCCCCAACCTACAGTATTCTGTTACACTGGGTGTTTAGGGAATGCCGGAAAAAAATTGTGGACATGGAGCGCGGACGGACATTGCGGGTTTCTTGAGGATGTGGACCTTATTGGAGCCTCGCGCGTAACCACAGATTTAATGTAATAAATCCTTGCAACGATAGGCTACGTGACTGCATGTTAATTCAATTACAATGTTATTGTTACAATGTTATCATGGGGCTATACAAACTAACGCTTCCCACCCGATCGCTGTATTGGGGTTAATGCAGGAGAGAAAGGGAATTTACCTCTCCAAAATGAATGCGTTCTATCGAAACGGCACAACCTCGGTGTGGCATTTTAAAATCGAGGAATCTACTCCTCAACAAGCCCTGCACTGCCAGTGTTCGATTGTAGGAATAAGCGCTAGCTAGCGGCCCGGCTTCTGCAACTGATCTATTTGCAACATAGGCTAATATGTTAGTCGACTGTTTTCAAATTGCTTTTAGTAGCATAACTCAGATGGCTATACCATGTCGGTCCGTGGATGTAAACATATGATAGTCTACAAGAGCCTGTTAGACCCCATCCTTACAAAAATAAGGTTAAACGCGATGTATTTGGGGTGTGTTCAACCGAAGGCAACATCTGCACAGATTATCCAGAGGACCTTTTGTTTTAGGGTGAAACAGCATCTACTGAACGTTGTTCCGCTTTTTATGGGCTCTGGTCAGACAATACAGATGCCTTGCCTTGTTATCAATCTCGCAGTCCACATCTTGAAATCATTATCCAATAGTCGAACTGGTTGTTTTTGTTGGAAAGGATTGTTCGGTACAGTAAATCTGAATTATGTGGAGACAATGTTGCCAAGGCACACCTGTGAACATTTCCAAATATTTACACGGGTGTTTTTTTCTCTTTTACTTGGCCTATTCAGGGACCGCAGCACCGAATAGGCTGGGTCTGACTTCATCCATCTCTCTCTCTTCTCTCTCTCTTTCCCAACCACCGAGTCATTATGCGAATTGCATTCTACCTTATAGCGTATTCCTCATGACTGCTTCCACACATGACTTCATGGACTTGGCTATATGCCAGGTCAGCGTGCAACCTCTGATTAACTTATGTCCAAGATTACATAGTTTTGGTTAATAATAAGCACAGTAAATTCTTGGCTGCCACATACTCTTTCCAGGGCAGGCAGCATCTGGAGTGCAGCATGATGATAGCCAGCGTGATGGTGCTTTATAACAAAAGAATGTGTTTTGTGTAAATACTTGAGATTAGGTCAGCAGTCTCCATGTGCGTGAGATGGGGAGAATTAATGCTCTCATTCTGAGGGCATTTTTGAGGTTCGGTGGAGACTAACCCCTCGTGAGAAGAGTTACACCCCTAAAAGCCCTGCTGGAAATACTAACATCAATATTCAGCTGTGCAAGGAGAGCACAGTAGTTGTTTAAGATGGTTGTGGATCTGTTGTCAGATTGTATAGTAGATTATGAAGTCAGATTGAATAGTAGTTAACTATAAACCTGCCTTTAAATGGTCACAGCTATATGATCTCCTCTGTGTGTAGGCCTATTTTAAATTCTTGCCAGAAATAAAATTGGCCAGGCATGGCTGAAAGGGTTATGCATATAGGTAGTTCACCCGTGAGAAGCATACTACACTGCATGTCATTTAATCTGGGTCTTGACCTCTACGTCTCCACCGAGACCCATTTAGACAATCTGGTGTTGTTTCCCACTTTCCAACATTAAGAATGGAAAGGCAGGAAGATTGTAATGACAGCAGTCATATAGAATGTTGGTGATGTACAATGTGTATGGTGTGCAGAACATCAGCAGCAGCAGCACCATCATCAACAACAACAACAACAACAACAACAACAAAAATGGAGAAACTCCACTCTACAGTATCAGAATGGCTTTGGCCAAAGCAATATGATTTTCCACATTCCTTCAGAACCATATGCCATTGCATCGTACAAGCTATGCTGAGAACTGATGTGTTTGTTTGTCTAAATTAACTACTGTCTCAATTCTGTATTTTAATATATCTGGCCAACACCAAACTCATGGTAACTCAAGGCTAAAGTAGTACCTGAAAAAGGGTCTGTTTGCCCCCAGTGACTATGCCTGTAAAAAACAAGCATGCGCGCCAAGGTTAGTCTCCATGCTAAAGCCTATGGCATCGCGGTGTCTCACATAATTACATGAGCGGGATGGGGGATCGAGAGGGGTTTGTGTATCAGGAAGCAATTTAATCGGAACTCCTTTGATTGTTATCTGCCTTTGATGGTGCAAGGCTGGTCCCCAGAGGCAGGGCTTGGCCTCATGTATTGGCTTTAATGGAAGACAACTGCAGTGGTCAGCTCGGGACCGATGACTTCTCTGGCCCCTTTCAAATTAACAAGGAATGGTTCTCCCATTTTGATTGCCCCCTCGGACTAATAGCATCAGTTCAGGGGTCAGGTAGGCGGGCACTTGAATGAGTTGAAGGGGCCTCATCGAGTTCAGATCGGGACCAAAAGGTCACGACGTACGGTGGGCATGTGAAGAATACTGTTGTCCCCGATAATCATTTTAACTGCTTGGTCATGATGCTGAAGATATACGCGAGCCATTGAGCACAATTGGCTTGACTTGCAGACAACCCCAGGCACATGCTTGCAATAAAAAACTGGAGATGTTTGTCTGTGGGTGATTCACTGGGTCCACTTCAAGTCAGGACGGTGCAGAGGGACGATCCTGTATGGACAAGTCACCTACCTGTACAGCTCTGGGGTCTGTCTCCCAAAAGCATTCTCCCACTCACTAAGGCCTATATCTGATGCTAAGAGGTGAACTCAGTGGATTTTTTTAAGCCTTAAACTAACTTTTCACTTGTTTATAACTAAACCAAGCTGTCAGTGTTTACACAAATAGATCTGTCCCATTAGAGTGACGACTGCATCCAGATCCAAGTATGCCAACAGAGATGGGAATTCAGGTCTTGGCTCCTAAAGTTGTGTTATTACTCTGTGGTTGTAAATCCCAGCAGTTGCCTTGTTTTGGTTTTTAATTTATTCAAAGCATACAATTTATTCAAAACAAATATTGGAAGAATCATCCTTCCGTATTCAGCTCATTGTCCCCTACAGTAGGTTAGCTAATCGACATAGCCTACTTCTAACCAGCTCATGCACTAAAGTGCCACATTTCTACTGCTTTGAACGGTCGGTTTAGCAACAAAAGGTTAGATGATATGACAAAGATAGAAAAAATATTGCGAAGGGGAACTAGTCTAATTTTGCGTGATCAATGGAAATTGCAGTCATTCAGTAGCCTACATGCTTCCGCAGGAAGTTTTGTTTGAGACGCGTCGAAACTAAAATCCCTCTCATGACACACTGACACTGTAGGAGGATTTTAGATTTGCATACCTCTCCAACCCGCCTCATTTGTTTCTGTAAACTCCTTTTTCCTCCCTCCTCACTCCTACCCTGTGCATGTCTTTTTTTAACCCCCGTCATCTCTTTCTATCCTTCCCTCATCCTTCAATTTCTTGAAATGTTTTTTTTTTTTTCTCTAAAGAACTCGTCAACCTTAGAGTCCACTCTCTCACTTTACCACCACTCCATTTCACTCCACGCCAGCGCCGCTTGCTCTCGTCGCCTCTTGGGTTTCAGTTCTCCAGAGAATCAGACTCGTAAGACATGAAAGCATCCTCAGAGGCATGTTGGCCCAACATGATTGGGGAATAATGAAATTTACAGAGCTCTTGTCAAGTGAAGTCGTAATTCATCAAACGGGGATTAACGTCGTTTGAATGGATTTGGTACAGTGCCCCTCTGCATTGACTATAGAATAAAGGGGATTGATTTCATTCTGTGCAACATACAGGCCCATTGTAGACCCATTGCTGGGTGGAAATAGGCCGTTAGCTGATATCAGGGTAGTGCATATTAAGACTAAAATGGCACTCAGTCTATGTATAGATTTACACTAACGTGCCTCTGTGAGTGCAGTGTTTGGGTGAGCTGAAGAGGGTGAGCTTTTCCTTTTTTTGGGTTCCTTTGCTTGTCTTCTCTCAGTGTGTATCTCCTCCTCTCAGCGTGTATAATCATGTTAGAAGCTCCACATCTTGCCATGAGAAGGTTTGCAAACAGCATACAGGCATGTGCATGAGAATGCTTATGTTTCTCTTTCTCTCTCTCTCTCTGTGTGTGTGTGTGTGTGTGTGTGTGTGGTTTGTGTGTATGTGTGTGTGTGTGTGTGTGGGGGGGTGTTGTTGAGGGGGGAAGGTTACAACTCAATCGCTCATTCTTGCAACAAAAGGGTAGAGAGTGACTGGCAGGAGGTCATCAACACATGCCTAGTGTTGCCTCGTCATGCGTGAAACCTGGTAGTTAGACACTTGCAAGTGTGAGGTCAAAGTCTCTGTAGTGAGCCCAACTGGTTCAGTAGAGTCAGTGAGAGAGAACGAAAGAAAGGATAGTGTGTGTGTGTGGGTGTTGGAGGGGGTGGTGGCAGCAGCAGCAAAGCAGTCTATAGATAAACCAAAAAGGAGACCCTAAATCAAAGCACTAAACCTAGCAACAGCTAGCTGTGCACAGAGGACTTGCTGACAGATCTAGTGGACAAGCCACCGCTGTGACACGCTGCCACAGGACCCACCCTGACACATCGCAACGCTCCACATAGCAACAGCAACTAGTCCAGTGCACCATGGGGCAAGAGTGTGTGGAGTGGGTGATAAGGAGGAGGTAGTGACAGCCCCTGTAGACCCTGATCCAAAACAGCTTTGTCCCTCCCAGAATCATCTGCTAGGTAGGCATCTAGCATTGAGAGAGAGAGAGAGAGAGAGAGAGAGAGAGAGAGAGAGAGAGACCTAGCTGTAGGATGAGATCTGAAAGCTGCTCATGTTGCCGCTAATTCTGGGGTGAGGCAGTGGGGAGCAGGAGAGGAGTTGACAGGCGTAAGCATAATGAGTTTACATTGACTCCTCTGGTTATGACAGCATCAGTTGTCAGTCATTGAGCCATAATCCTGCATGATATCTATGCTCTTTTCATACTAAATGCAGCTGAACAATTTAATAGACATAGGCTTTTTCAAGCAACAGAATTATTACTAGGAAACATACAGTCCATGTTAATTTCAATTTAGCATGCTCTTACATATGTGTAAGATTAATTTAAAAGCTTATGTTTACCTTGGGGCTAAATGTGTCTGTATATATTTCAACTGTATTTGCAAGAAATCCAGAGACAAGGATCTGGACTGATAAATCCAGAGACATTTGTGGCTAATATCGGTATGGTTTGTACTGAGGCCGAGAGAGTTTAACTGACCAGAGATCTGCATAACAGGAATATGATACTCTTCACCTTTCTGTGGATTCCTGCGAGGAGACTGGACAAAGACTGTGTGGTATTTCTATCTGGGCACATTCCCCTCTGTTATCCAGAGGAGGGTCGAGGGAATCGATTTGCGCTAGTCCACTCCGAGGCCTAAGCTCTGCTTGTTTGGAGTGCTTTTCGATATCCTAACACAACCACTGCGGCAGAGCTCACCAAGTGCCAGTGGGATTTCGCCTGGCTGGCCTCACGAACGAGGCACCCTGGGAAAATAATCAGTGGGAGCGGCAATGAATGATCCCAGTGTGTGGGGGGGCCTAATCCTTCCCCAAACTCTCCTGTTTATGGATACTGGGACTTATCCCACAGGTGTGACATTTTTCTCTCCGGCGCATCTCAAGTGGTCCGCTGTGAAAAGGAAAAGGAAGGGGGAAGAA
The DNA here is from genome assembly GCA_032353275.1 of Sardinella hualiensis. Lineage (NCBI taxonomy): Eukaryota > Metazoa > Chordata > Actinopteri > Clupeiformes > Clupeidae > Sardinella > Sardinella hualiensis. The sequence goes on along the minus strand of JAUCNH010000107.1, from coordinate 6,314,953 downwards.
GAAAGCCTGAGGACAGGGTCATGTTCAAATATACATTTTACGGCGAGCCTTTTATATAATGGCGACGCTGGTGAAGAAAAGAAAAAAATCTAAAACATGACGGAGAGGCTCTGTTTCGACACACAAGCACAGATACTAGCATGCTTTACCACAAACACCTGATGGAAGGCAGCCAGCGCTTCAGGGAGACTTTGTTAATGTAGCTGCAGTATATCATTAAGCCTGTCATTATGTGTGTTTGACAAGCATGGATTTATCACCTTCCCTGGGGGACAGAGCATTCAAAATAAGGGTTGTGGGGGTGGTAATAGGTGGGGGAGTCTAGGTGTATAGGTGTTTGTGGACAGGCTTTGCTAATTACCTTTGAATACACAAGATACAAGACACTCCAAGACTCACTACAGACTCACTAAACCACCTTTACCACCGGTGTGCAAGTCATGGAATCAGTGAGCTGGTCAGCAAGGTTCAGAGACGTCTAGGGATCCGCAGCACATTGCCTGGCCGTCTGTAAAAAAGTTTGCTACGAAATAGCAGCTAGCATGTAATATAGCCTACATGGTTAAATTTGTGTTTTGATTATGAGGGGTCCTTGAAAAATGCTCTGCTCCATCAGGGCTCCATGGCCCAATAAAGTTTGAGACCCCCTGAGTTAGAACATTCTGACCGCGTGGTCCTGATATCCAAAGACCGCGATGCCACTAATCGGCTGCAAGTTTCTAGTAAACATGGCAGGCATTTAGACATCCCTCCACGCAGATACCTGCAAGTCCACATACGTGATGGAGGGCGATAAAGCTGGATTGTGTGGCCGTAATCAGAGACAGATGGTGCGCGGGCCCCACACCACGGAGGTCTCGGCAACATCTGCAAGTGTCAGGAGAGTGGGGTGGAGCCACAGCTGGGTGACCTTTGACCTCTGGCGAGGCGGTGCGAGCCAAGGCTGACAGCAGCTGCGCGAGAGGCAGGCGACCTGCTATCATCTCCTTCTCCCCTGCCATGTTTTATTATTCCTCTTCATATTTCAGTCATTATGGGCCGGCCAGATGCTTCTCCTACGGCCGTGGTTGCTTGCATGATTTCATGCGCAGGCGCATGTCTGCTGTGTGGTCGCTGTGTTGCATCAAGCTCACTGTTAGTCACTTGGATTAGAGAGCATGATGTGTAATATTCATTAGGCTGGAGATGTTGGCGGAACTCGAGCGAGCGGTGTCTTGTTTTTTTGCTTGGTTTTTCAGCTCGAAAAGGAAAGGCCTTAATGTGTACAAACACTTATTGTCCTTCTCTAGATAACTAGTTATGCAACTTCAACATGTTCTGTCTGTAATATTTACCGAGTTGGCTGACATTTAAACGTCTTCCAAAGAATTACGTTATGTTCAAGCATTCTTCTTTTAATTAACTGACACAAAGGCAAACTGCGTCTTGGTTTCAAGTACTTGTTGCACAGAGATGCAAAAACGCTGATATGTCTCAGCTTTTGTGCTGCCAATGTCAAACCAATTTAATCATTCAAGTTGATGGAGGGAAAAGAAACAGGCAGTTGTTCTTATTTAACCTGATTGATATGTGGGTTTGCGCACCACAGTGTATGCCAGCTTTCCCAGCCAAAGGTGTTGTCTGCATGGGTTGTTCAGTTTGCACATGTAATGAGTGCACATGTGAAAGTCCATCTGCAAGGCTTCAGGCTGGCATGTCAAACTGGCTCATGCAGAGTGACTAATTTCTCCAGAATTTCATTTGTGCGTAAAAATAATCCAAACAACAAGAACAACGAGCTATGTTTGTACTTCCTAGTGTGATGCTAATATGAGTTTATAGACTAGTGAATTGCATGATCCTGCTGACATACCTGTGGGTTCACAAGCTGCCCTGAGGCATAAACTGTTGTCGGATGATGGACAGCTTTGTGGTTTGAGCTTGCTTGAATATTTCTCTCTCACTCCCTCCCTCTCTCTCTCTCTCTCTCTCTCTCTCTCTCTCTCTCTCTCTCTCTCTCTTCCTCTCTCTCACTTATGCTTCTCTGCTATTTTTAACTCATATACAGCTGATAAGCTTGTTTACCTGTATTATCGAATATAGGTAAGCTTGGTAAGACAGTTGCCTTTTATTTGCTATCTTGGTGTGATGACATGTGATAAGACATAGTCAGACTGTAGATAAGCAGCCCATTGTGTGGCATCCAAACTGTGATGCCTTGCATGACGCAAATCATGACACTCTTAAATGCCAATCACACCGCATGGCAAACCTCTACGTGACAAGCTCAACAGGTTGGAATGGAAACTGTGGACAGGTGCTGAAAAACCAATTGAGAGGATATGAGTTATTTATGTTCAGGCCCATCTTCCCAGAACACAGACAAAGAGAGGATCTCTTTGTGATACCTCAACGGCAGTATCTCAGTGGCTTTAAAAAAAAAAAAAAAAAAAAAGTGAATGTTGGAGATGAAGTGAGGAATTTGGCTGTGGATGTCTAGGGCAATTCAGTTCATATGTGAAAAGAAGTCACATATGGCGATAAGGCAACTGTAAAAATTCAATGTTGTACAGAGTGTAGGAATTCTGTTTTTGACAGCTTTCAACACACTGGCTGCCCCTGGCTGAGAATGAGAACGGTTGTGAAAAATACATAGCGATGAATCAAGAATTATGAGCATACTGACAGAGATACACAACTCTATGTTGGTGTATAATCAAAACAAGTTTGACATTATCATTTTAAGGTCAGAGTAGTGAGTAGCACAGGACTCACCATCTCTGTCATCTTACATGATTTAGTTTTAGTGTAAAGGTTGTGTAAGGGCAAGAGTGTGTTCATACTGAGGAGAGTACGTAGTCTATGAAAACAAATTCAGCTTGAATTTCAGCATACCTCCAACATCTTTAATGACCTTAAAGCTTGTATGTGTGATATGAACTTAGCAATGTGATTGTTAATTTCTGTCTAATCATGCAATGTAAGACCATGTCTGTGGCCTTGTGCACTGAGATGCATGACCTCACCCTGCTAAAGGGAACTGTAGGTGTTGCAGGTGCACAGATGTTTTTCACCACCGAAGGAGGAGACTGCGAACAGACAGTTGGGACTGGTCACTCCACACCTTCCAAACAGGGCAAACAGGCGTGACGCAGCGGCAGGCGTGCCAACTCCTCCAGCGCTGCCTGGCCTGGCCTGGCCTGGCCCAGTGGCCCAGTGCCAGCCTCATGCAGCCGTCAACCACCAGAGCAGACCCCAAGATCCTGGATCGCGAGGAGGGAACAAATCCTACAGCAAGCAAGTGAACAAGCGAGCGAGCGAGCTAGCGAGCTCCAGCTCTCGCGCGTCCGAGTGCGGAGGGTGTGCCCCGGCCAGAAAAATACACACATGCCCTGGAATGCGGCACATGGTGGACACGACATCCGTCCTTTGCCAACAGCGCTGACGCAAGTCTAGTGTGCCGGGGTGTTTGACCTCATAATGACACCCTGATTTACTGGAAGTGCAGATAATAGGCAGGGCTGAGTGGCGGGTGAGGTTTGGGCCCATGCCCTCCTGGTTGCCACAGAAGTTCCTATGACCTGGACGCCGGACCACGCTATTTGACCACAGGGTTAGATGACGGGCCTTCCCCCTGGGGGCCTGACATGGGCCCCTATTTTAGTGTGAATTAATCACAGCTTAAAGACTCTGTTATCTTATCCTCTTCAGTCTTGTTGGATGATTAATTAGCTATTGGCCAGTGAGCTCTGGACTGTCTCAAAGCCGTCTGCGGAGCCCCAGTTCACGCTTAGCTTTCCCCTGGAGCTTTTGAACACCCATGTCCTCATCTTAGAGGTTTCTGCCAGACACCTTTCTAGAAGAGAAATATATATATATATATATGTATACATATTATGGGTTTACAGCAATTATAACGATAGATGATGCTGCCTCGGTGCACCAATAGAAAAAATAAAAATATATGTTTTTTACAGGGTTGGTCGAAACAACAGCTGCGGACAATTCAAATGCGAGACTCGTTTTTATCTGCTGTCTGGGTGTGTGCCGGGCCAAGCTGTCTGCTGCGATCTCAAGCATGAGGGGGCTGGGGGAGAAAATGAGCTGTTTGGCACCCGGACTGCTCCAGGCCCGAGTCTGCCTTCGCATGAGAGGTGGCCGAGAGTTCAAATGTAACTACCCACACTCGGCGGCTGAGTCTCGGGGCGATAGGGGCCTGCAGTCATCACTCGGGAGGAGAGAGCTCTATCTCCTGCAGCCGCTGATGGAGATGCCATAAAAACCAGAGAGATTTATCTGTCCTCACGTTGGCCGAGACGAACGAGGTGCCGGGCGAAGTATCTCTGCGGCGACGTGTCTCCTCTCAGTTCACCGCCTCAGGTGTTTCACGTTTCGAAGTGTGTCTGTGTGTGTGTGTGTGTGTGTGTTTGAGTGTGTGAGAGACAGAGAGAGTATTTTTTCTGTTTTGCTTCTGTCTCTAGTTTGGTTGCAGCTCAGTGTTTATCAGAGAGGTAAATCATGGCAGACAAGCTTGGTGTGAAGATGGGGTGACCCTTGTGGACTCAGTCTGATCTCTGTGAGATCAATGACTGATGACTCCATGAATGGTGCTGTATGTGTTTGTATGTATTCTGTGTTTAAGTGCATATATGTGTTTGCCAAATAAATAGCTCTCTATATAAGAGCAGTATATAGGTTTGTTCTGGCCAGTCCAGAAGCACTATTAACACTCTGGCCACACAATGTTGGACAAAAATATTCCTCAAATACCTTGACAACCAAGCACTTGGCTTGTAAAGAATCCAATAGTTACGACCAATGGCACCCCTATTGTTATTCTTCACTGTAACATAAACACATTGACAGAAGCTCTACTTCACCTCCTTTGTAAATACAAAATGTTTTCCCATAATGACAGCCTTTGCCGCATTGGTAATTGTGGGTAATTTTGGTGGTGGTGTTGGTGGGGGGGGGGGTGAGAGGAGTCTTCACGTCCGTCATGACAGGGAGTACGGCACCATAGACATTCCTCAGGCCCACGTGACATGATGAGATATAAATAGAGACCTAGGTCACCGGGAGTTATTCTGGACAGTCATGACTTATCAGTGTAAGTCGTCCTGATTTATGCCAGGCTGATTTGTAGCAGTGGGCGCGCTCTAAATCAACTGCAGCAGCCATCAATGAGCCGGACTGGAGACGCGGCCGTCAGACGCAGGGGGATGGGGTTGGTAAAATATGGATCTCTTTGACCTCACCGCTCACTGTCATTTCCCACACAGCAACAAGCCATCATCACATTACTATTTACATAACACTTTGCTATCTGGGGTCCATCAGCGGAGTCGGGCTTCCAGCCCTTTAACGTATGTGAATTGTATGCATGTGTTTTTTATAGGTCTCGCATGTAAATCGTGGTTGGCAATAAATCATGGCAATCAACATGCATATAAAGTTTTCTTTTATAGCACTGCTAAACCACAGAGGCTCAGTCAGAGGCAATGTGATTGAGCCATTTTACAGCAAAAGTCTTTTAAAAACAGGACATACATCTCAGAATGTGTGTGAGAGAGAGAATGCTTGTTTTGCCATGTGTCAGTCTTATATTGGGATCAAACTGCAGTGCCAAGGGGGAAATTCTGAGATCTGCTCATATCTTGTGTAGTAGATCAGAGCAAATGCAACAGAAAGAAACTGCCACTGCCATCAGCGGATCTGCAGACCAAACTCTAGCTGCGGATCAGAGCATCCTGGACTGCTCTTCCAAATGCATTAGCCCAGCTCCTCCCCCTCAACTCCTCCTGCTACCACAAATGTTATTACCACTACTGACATCATCACTACTGTTTGTTCAACAAAAACTTTGCCAGGGCTTCTAAAACTACTACTACTACCACCAGCAGTGTTGTAGGCCTATTACTAATTACAATCTGGATGCATTGGCTGTTAATTTTGACACATTGAAATGCATTTTGAAAAAAAAAAAAAAGAAAAAGAAACAATGAAATCAAATAATTTGCAAATGTGGAATGATAATGTCTTCCCTTAGACACTAAGAAAACAATCGCCAGTAAAATGGCAGGCGGCTGACAGAGATAGAATGCCTTGGGCTTGTTTTTGTAAAACCCGTAAGATCCTGCGCATCATGTTTGCATAAGCCCGTAATAACGGGTGTTGCTGAAGATTAATTGTATAGCAACACACGAGCAAGCAAAGACCGTCTCCACTTGCCTTGTTTACACAGAGAGTGTAGCATGCAGCCTATGGGGGGAGCTGTTGAGCACTGAGGTGGCTACACACACACATATAGTCTATGGGGGTGTGGGAGTTTGTGGGAGCTTTTGCTTACTGCCTTTCTCTGCACACAGCCAGAAGGTAGAGCGAGTGCTACAATGCTAATGTGTGTGTGTGTGTGTGTGTGTGTGTGTGTGTGTGTGTGTGTGAGGGGTCAAAGGGGGACTCAAAAAGACCCTTCATCTCTGTCTCAGCCTCAGCAGTCAGTCTGCCAAGAGACAACCATGGCACATGTATTTTCATGTTGCAATCGAAGCAAAGCCTTGGAATTTGTTCTGAACACAGCTTGACAGCTTGACAATTTGTCAGTTTAGCAGGGAGGGGAAAAGCCTGCGCTCAAGGGGAGCACCTGAACTACACGTGCAAGTTTCAGTGGCTGGGGGTTGCCATGGTGATCTCACAAATACAGTTCTCCTGCCCAAACTCATGGCTGTCATCCAAGTTTTGCATGAATCAACAATAACTTACTTTTGCTGACTAAAAAGGACCGTTTTCTGCACAAAAAGACAAGGTGAGGAAAGTGACTGAAGTGAACAGTGAAGCTGTAAGCTGAACATAATTTTCTATGATTTTACAAAGCTATGTGCATAAAATATTGAACACATATTAAACAATTTAACAAAATGCATTGCTGCTTAAGGAGTTAAGCATGTTTGTTTTTAAACTAAGATGAAATCTGGTATCTTTATCTGTTTGTCACAGCTATCTGATCATCTACTGATACTAATATTGAAACTTTTTCAGTTTGTGTCGGCTCCATGATTGATCCCTTCACAGATGAAATCATGAAGGCTACCTTGTGCTGATCATATACTCTTCATCACATCCCATAGCTACCAATAGTAAACATTTCACCTTCTGTTACACTGAAATTTCAGAAAGATGTGAGAACAACTTAGGACTTGTGTGAAGTGTCATTCACAGTTGATACCAGTAAACAAGGCTGCTGACTGATTTACAATTTGATTGTATGTGCTCGTAAAAAATAAGTGTAACTAGGCTCATAAACTTTTTTTCTATTTTACAAGTTGCAAGACATGTAAGCTGTAAGCATGTAAGCTGTTCTTTTGGAATAAAAATGCCAGCGTAAACATAAGCATAAGCCTATGATTTTAAAACTTTGAGCTCACATGTCCCCATGTTGCAGGTTGATTATTTATATTGGCTGAACAAGGCACTAGGTGATGACATGATTATGAAAGTAAAACGTGAATAAGATAGCTATATCTTATATGTCTACAAGTATGGCTATACTTTCTTCTCACATGGAAGTAATTGAATGCTGATGAGTGCCAAGATGCAAAAGGTAAAGAGAGAGAGAGAACAACAACACCAAAAGGTAGAAGCGATAAAGACCTGTCCAACGAGAGATTGCAATCTCAGTTGGGTGTCGCACACATTAGAGTGAGTCAACCAAACAGACTAAAAAAAGCTGCCTGTGAGAAGCCGAAGCAAGTCCACAGCCTCTTCCCAGGTGACCTGTCACCGGCTTTGAGTGACAGGTGGAGGCTCCAGCGCTCAAGGCGTGGCAGCGGCTGAGGGCTCTCCATTGTTCAGCTGCCAGCGTTCCTCGTCACGCTCCGGTGAGGGCAGGTGCTCGCATGGGTGTGAAAATAGGAAGCCCTCGGACAGGCTTGGCTGAGGGCCATGCCCTCCTGAGATAAGACAAAGCCCCTCCACTCCAAAGACCCCGGCAGCCGAGGACCACCAAGCGCACCAAGCCTCTCACAAAGGCTGGCCGCGGACGCCATGTCTTGCTCAAACAGGAAGCACTAACCTTTGTTCTGCACACCACTGGACTCTGGAAAAACACGGTCATCCCTCTTTTTGAAACAAGCTCAGCCAATCGGATTTTGTTGATAATTAGCTTATCTTCAGCTTTCAACTGTGGGCAATGTGCCAACAGGACATCATAAATGAACACAAGGAAAACAACACAAGCACAAGAAATTAGTGCCTTATCTTCTTGACAACATAATAGTGATATGAAGTCACCCTTAATGCCCTTTTCAGATAATTGTGTGTTTTACAGATTGTCCTACTGGTCTGATAACATGCTAAGACTTGGCCTCCACAAAGTGGCATATGACCACCAGCAACGTTTACATTATCAATTTGGTCTGTTTATACATTGCATGTGTATATGTATTGCACAATGTGGCCTACAGGGTCAGAAGAAATGATGCATTGTTCATATGGAGAGCGAGACCCAAACATCGAGGTATTGTGCTTAGACAGAGCGCTAGCATATAGAGGAAAAAACTGGAGAATGTGCCAGAAGATAGGCGCGCTGCTCATCAAAGCCCATCTGATTATTTTCCACAAGATCTTCCTGTCAGGATGTTATGATTCTCTCGATGTTCGGAGCCGCTGATAAATTGCCACTCTCTCTTTCTCCTTTTCTCTCTCCTCTGGGTGTGATGTCATGTGGCAGAGAGCAGAGTCAACTTCCTGTCCGCACGGGCTAAAACGATGACCCCTGACCTCTCCTCTCCCAAGCGGGCGTGTGCTGGAATGGCACTCTGTTCCAGGGATGACACTCTGCCCGCCACAGTCGTGCTCAGCCTCAGAATAGAGCGCCTGGATGGCTCCTCCACACCTCTAGTGCCCCCACCCATTCACTCACAGCCGCTGTCTTCCTCCATGACAAGTCTCATCTAAACTTATGTTATTTTAGTAATGCTGTTTAGAGTTTAGTTACAGAAGCACTATTCATGTGTTAAAACATACCAGTATGGTGGTGTGGATCAACACAGCTGAGCCTGTATACAGAGTAGCAATGAGGTGCTGTTAGCTTTTGGTGCAAATGAATCACAGGGTTGCAAGTCTCAAATGTTCAGTCATACCGCATGAGAAAATGCCTCTGTGATTGTCTGTCTGGTACTGGCTAACATAAATGCCTCAGAAAATTATTTCAAGAGGTTATTTTATTTTGGAATCCGAAGACAGAGGAAAAAAAGATACTTTCTTGTTACGCTAGCAGGTTAATGCCTGACTCACACCAAGAAGCTGAAACAAGTGTTTGTAGAAGCATTTCATGACCGTGGCAATAATCCCTTCAAGCGTTTACTCTCCTTCTTTACTGTTTGTGCAGTTATTCAATTTGGATTTAATCATTATTGTCCACAAATAGATGAGTGAGAATGGAATGTGTTATTTCTCCCTCTTGGCACGGTGAGGTGTTTTCTCGGCAATCGTGTCTGCAAAAGCATTAAATCAACAAGCTGGGGTGCTTTGTTTGTTTTCACAGTGTATCTTGCCCCCACTTCGTATTGGATGATTGGGCTAAGATTTCCTGCCGTGTAATGGGAGCCACTGCGGGAATGTGTGAGCCATGCTAGGCTACGCGCTAGTGCAGCACTGGGGTGCCAGCCTAGGGCCGATGTCGGTTGCTGAACAGCACATCTGCGTCTAACCGGGTGATTAAATTAATTGATGGCTTGAGGGGTTCCCTAGATTTTTTTTTTTTTTTTTTTTACTGGCTCAACGTTAATCATTTTGGTGACAATCACAGTGCTGTAAATCAAGCCTGCTGTACAGAAGAGACATGATTGAGCAATAGAGATGGAAACATGCGGCATGTGCCAACTGACTACATGGCATCTCTATTAGATTTAAAGCCTTTTAAACCTTCAAACTGTCACAATGTTTACTGGTACACAGGCCTTTTGAAACAACAGAATGCATTGCTCACTATGCAGTTTGATCAAAAAAATTCATGCGATGCAAAAAAGTCATTGCAAAAATTCACTCCATCTCAGGTAGGGTGATTCCAGGTAAGCCTATGACTGAAAAAAAGAAGAAGAAAAAAAAGAATGTTGCGTGAAATAACATAAATCTGTGCCAAAGTGTCCTCATGCTTCCTGATAATAGGTGATGATCGTCAGGGCGTGATAAACTGCATGGTGTGACAACGGGGTGACAGGAGTTTGGAGACCAAAAGGCAAAGTTATGTAAGACTACATTACAAAGCTACAGCACCTTCATCCTCAGTCTCAGCTCCTAATGCCACGAAGAAGGTGAAGTGAGCAGCACTGAGCACCAGAGATCAGAACTGCTTCAAGAGGGAGAAGGGCTTCTGTTGTCTGTTGTGAAGGGGCCGTTCCATGTGTTGGGCTCGGGGCGGCCGGGATGGCTGTGTTTATGGGGGGATGGGGGGGGGGGGGGGCTGTGGAAGATCAGTGAGAAGGTGGGAAAGGACAGAGGGTAGCAGGGTTAATTGCAGGTTGACCTTCAGAATGGATTTTCCTAGCCAGGCCTGCGTCCTCTTTCTAGCGCTAGTTATTCTGATTGAGCAATTAATCCTCTTTCACTCCCCCTGCTCTGTTTCGCTCTCTCTGCACTCTCTCACATACGGCACACATACGCGTGCGCGCACACACACACACACATGTTCGTACACACATGTGCACTACTTTGACACAACTCCCCACCACACATGCACACACACACACACACACACAAACACGGGCAGACACACACACACACACACACACACACTTTCTCTAATGTACAAATTCTTCCACTTTTCATCTTACTTCCTTCCCTCTGTCTCCCACAACCTTTGTTCATTTTCCTTAACAGCTCTTATGTCTCACTGACCTCTGTTTCCCTCTGCTCAGTGTGTGTGTGTGTGTGTGTGTGTGTCCATACCATAGATGGAGGGAGAGACGGACAAGTTAGCTTTCTGCCATGACATAGCTGGAGGACCATCCAAAACATTCCTGAGGTGATTCAGTGAACTCTCCATCGCATAGTCCCTTATGAGCGTTTGAATGTGTGTGTGTGTGTGTGTACTCTAGTGTGTACAAGAAAATATAATGTGTGTGTAAGCGTGCATGTGTGTGCCAATACTAGCTCTTATTGCATCTCTCACTCTCTCTCTCTCTCTCTTTCTCTCTCTCACTCATTCTCTCTCTTTCCTTGGCGGTTTATCTCCAGTGTCAGTGGCGCTGAGATTGCTGGCTGACTGTGCTTCCCCTTCGGCCATTGTTCTCCGGGCTGGGGGCACTGGGCAGGCCCCCGCGCTGACGGACAGCGCCGCTGATCGCCCCGAGCTTCCTGTGCAGACCCAGACACCACTCACTGTTTGCCTCACGTCTCTTATCAAGCCTGACACTGGGACACAGCCACAGAGCGAGGGAGGGAGGGAGCGAGGGAGGGAGGGGAGCAGAGGGAAGGAGAGATAGGGAAAAAGCAGGAAAGAAGGAGTAGGAGCTAGAGAGCGAGGAAAAAGGAAAAGAGAGAGGGAGAGAGGTAAGCTTGATGGGTGATAAAGAGTTAAAAAGAGAAGGGCGGGGATCTTGTGTGTGTGTGTGTGTATGTGTGTGTGTGTGTGTGTGTGTGTGTGTGTGTGTGCGTGCGTGTGCGTGTGTTTGTGTGTGTGTTTGTGCATTTGTAGTATATGTGCATAGCTTTTAGGTATAGCGTAAGTTTTCAAAAGCATGTTGAGTCTGTGTGTGTACGTGAGCTAGAGAGAGAGACAGTGTGTGTGTGCAAGTGTACATGCATGCTTGTTTCAACTTAGATACGTAGAAGGAGAAATCGCACTTTCATTATGTGGCGCTCTATTCCCTGTTTGGGCACGACGAGACGCGAGATTGTTGCCGCCGATAAGATAAGAATGTAGCAGTCGCTCGCTTCCACAGATCAGCGCTCTACAAGGAGGAAATGCCTATCTGATGGCATTTTCACTTCGCATTTTGAATGGAAAGAGAAGGAAGGAGCGAGGGAGAGAGAAAAAGAAAGGCAAAAGGAGAGATATTTACACATCTGGTCCTCTCCTGGGCAGAAGAGGAGGGGAGGACTGTCAGACTTGTAAACAACAGTGAGACACTAAAAATGAACATTTACCCCACTGGGGTGGGGACAAGCCCGCTCACGCCACTCAAGGGCCTCGATCTGACATCACAAGCAGACGATCGCCTGTTTTTATTTTTTTTCTTTTCAGTCCCCGGATACTAGAAGTGTTTCACTTCTTCTCAAAAGGAGGGAGGGTGGACCTTAGGCTTAGACTCAGGCTTTCAGAGGAGAGGGAATGGCTGTATGAACTGACTGTCAAATATTCCATGGCCTGCCCTCCACCACATTTTCTCTATCTTTCTCTCTCTCTCTCTCTCTCTCTCTCTCTCTCCTCCCCCATATTTCTTTAACTCCTCTTCTGCCATGGACTTGGAAC
>JAUCNH010000107.1:6183490-6194379 GCA_032353275.1 Sardinella hualiensis | reverse complement strand
TTAATGGAGATTCGTCGGAAAGTCCTCCACCGCTGATGTGCAAGTCTAGTGAAAGCTCGAGGTTGTGATGTGTGGTGAACCACAGGCAGGTGAGTGGGAGCGGCAGACTGCTAGTCTGAGAACGGCTATACATGTGACAGTCCAGGCAGACTGAGAATGACAATATCAGGCCGTAGAGTCCCATCAGGATGCAACTGGTCAGATTTTCTCACTTTCAGTGTCACAGCCAGAGCTATTATGAGGGAGTTCAGAGCAAACTGAGCAGCCAGGCCATTTTGGCAACACCATGAGTCTTCCTAACATATCTTTGTGGATCATTGCCAAGCCCTTTGGATTATTGCCAAACCTCACTCCAAATTCTGATTCTTGTCTCGTTCTAATTCCCTCAATTCTCAAAATCAGTTTTAAAAATAAACTTTTGAGTGCCTAATGATTATTTTCTCTTCTTGTTTGATGACAGTGTCGCACTGAAATTTCAAATGTTACTATCAGTGAGTAAACAACACCAAGCTCATGGATTGGAAAACCACAAAGCACACTATATTTATATGCATATCTGTGTCAAACTATGAACTGCTGAGGATAAGAACTGCCAAATGAATCCATGTAAATTTGGGGCAATGACATCATTTGCACTGTTCTTTGGGTTCAGTCATCCACTCGAACTTGAACTCGCAACTGGCCGTACGACGGGCTAGAGTGCTAGTTTCACTTTCTAGCACATCTCCTAAGGTGACAAAAGAGCAATTCACCAAAGTATTGCACATCTAGTGACCATCTGGCTACTGTTACACTAACCCCAAACTACACAAGCTTCACTCCTAGTTGGGTCATGGGCCATGGCACTAGTGTAACCTGCATCATTCCCCTAACCCTAACCCTAACGTGGCCAAGACACGAACCGTCAACTCTGAGCACCACAGACTGGGAAGTGAGCATGCTAGCAAGTGAGCTAAAACCCCAATGTGCTAGTCTCACTAATTAAGGCACTCTTAAGGTACTGTGAGGGAGATTTACCAAGGTATATACAGTACCACACAGCTAGCTAGCAGCTGGCTACCATTACACTGGCCTAAGCCAGTTAGCATCCACGTCACCCTGCTTGCCTAACTGCCTTGGCCTACAGAGTTGCACCATGGTCAACACTCACCTGTGAGAAACTGCTGCGTGTCAAACAGCTTGCAAATCTGTTCTTTCTCGAGTTTGTTGGGCTTGTCAGCGTATTGAGCCAGCGGGCCTTCCCAGTAGACGCGGCCCTGGCACAAGCGCTTGGCGTAGAGGCCGTCCTGCGCCATCCACAGGTGCACACCGCGCTCTAGGACGTTGGGGAGCTTCTCGGCGCCCCGCCGCTGTGACTGAGGGTACGGGAAGGGAAAGACGATGGATTCGGGAGAGCCGCTGAACCGGTCCTCGTTCAGAGTCGGGGAAGAGGGAGAGGAGGAGGCAGAAGAAGAGGACGAAGGTGCAGAGGAGATTCGGCACCCATCGCGACAGTTGGTGGTCACTTCTTTCACCAGAGACTCCCGGTAGAAGAGAGACACGTGCATTCGGTAGTCTACGGACGAAGCAACACATGGAAAATTTTGTTGCTTGATTAGCTGTCATACATAACAATTATTCCAACCATCTCCAACCATAGGGAACAGTGAAAAGACAATAAAGAAAATGTGTTTTCAATGTGTTCAGTACTTAGACTGACATTATGAGCATAGCACAATTATTGGAAGTAAATGGGTCCATTAGCATCAGGCCACAAGTGTCCACTTGAGGGAATTAAATATCAGTTTCACACTGGTGAATTGTAAATTCATTTTTAAGTGCTTTATAAGTAAATTTGATAATGTTTTATTTGGCACCATAGACTAGAAAAAATGCTGTGTACTTTCATGTTTAACTAGGGGTTGACTACAGATAAGCATTTCCTGAAATACGGTGGAGTATCCCTTTAAACATGGCCAAGTCAATGTGTTAAAGCAGTGTCACTGACAATATTATTATGTATGAGATAAACAGAACACAACACAAAGCAGGACCAGCATTTACACATACGATCACATAGCCTAATAATAATGATAAATCCATTTGTAAAGTTGTGCTAGTACAGGGTGGGGTGGGGTGGGGTGGTGTGTGGTGGAGGGGGTGGGTGGGCACCATGGTCCACTGAGCCAGGTTAGAGCAAGATCTTTTTTGTCATTAAAATAGTAAGAATTTATGTCATATGAGGACCCAGTGTGTGCTTTTGCTTCAGAGCAGAGGATGGGCTTACCAGTAAAGGCCATGGCCTCCGCTGCTCTCATACTGGGGTCCACGGTAAACGCGGAAGTATGTGTCTCAGTGGGTGAGCATGTGTAGAAGGTTCCAGATATCTGATAACCTGCAACGAGACATCAGACCCAAAACTTTGAAAAATATGAAATTCATGTGAAATAATGATGACAAATCAATAGCCACATAACCAGCAAGGTTAACCTTGAAATTTGACACGTTTTGAAATGTGTATGGGTGTTTTCGGACACTATGATGCCTTACTGTAACAGAGGGAATTTATCATCAGCCTTGGTTACATGTTGTGTTGTGACATTTACATGTCACCCTTCATGCTATCACATACAGAGTGGGAATTTTACATACACCTACAAACTAAAGCAACAACAAAGTGCATCTTCAGCTGGGGGAAGGATGCCACATCATAACACGTGGGGCTGAAGGTTAAAGTCTGAGCTGTACTGACTGTAGCAAGTCAGAGAACTGAGGGCTTGCATCTCTCAATAAGCAGAAGACTAAGCCACAGGCGTGAGGTTATTTGGTGTGCTCCGGGTCTGAAACAACACTGCCGCTGCAAGAAAATAAGTGTGCTTTGTGAAGATTTCACACTACTATAGTTAACCCTTTGTAATGTCAAAGTGTCCCTTTCTGTTCAAATGAAGCTGTTCGTAAGCTACTCATATTGCTGGTCATCACATAAAGATTTTTGGCCACTATGAACTTGGGCTTCTATTTGGCTTCTATTGAACAAAAAATCTGGTGTTGAATCAGGTGTTGAAATCTGAATAGAAAAAAAGACCACCACACCACCAAACTGACAAAACTAACATTTTGTAAAATGTGTATTTTTTTTATGCCGTAGTAGGCTATGATTGAGGATATGGACTCAAAAAAGATATTTCAGTAAGTTGCTATCATCACTGGACATTGTATAGCAATAATTGAATAAAAGAACTTAAGCTTTTCTGAGTTTTACAAAGCTCTTTCTTAAAACTCTTTTAAGTCAAGTTTCAGCTGCATTGCACTTGTATCAGAGGGTAGAATTCAGAACTTGGAATAATGCAGCATCGTTTCCATTGAAAAAGCCTAGTCGGATGCGTCCTGTTTGTTAACAGGCCATTAGAGCAAGATGGTGACATTTGTATTTGTCTGTTGTTAGTGAATGTTATCAGATACAGCAAAATCAGTTCAAAACTAAGCATTACACAGTCTTTAAAGCCAAGACCCTAGAGAACACGGCGACAGATAGACGCTGGACACTACTGTTTGTTGGACAACAACAAGCTCCAAGTAGGCTACATCCATTCGTACCATTGTCGCAGGAGGGCCAGGGAAGCGGCCGTGTGGGTGGGTAGGGACACTGGCCGTACTGCAGGTCAGCATGGGGAGGCTGGTGGTGAGGCTGCTCCACTGTGTAGTCCATCCAGTCCCGTCTCTCGTGAGACAGCATGTAGCTGGGCATCTGGGAGAGACGCACATCAGAACAGAGGCCACGTAAGGTACAGGATCGCTTTTCAGACCGTGCTGCTGTCAGAATATGGTTCAACCTTGTACAGGCCACCCAACAAGATGAAATGCAATAAAAAAATACCACAAGTTGTTACATGTATTTAGAGAAAGCCCAAACCCCAATAGTAGTGAAAGCAGAGAGAAAAGTAAATTTGTGGTTGTCACTGACTGCAAGTGCATTTGAGGAAATAGAGACATTCACTTTTTCTTTCAGTGTACAGTAATGCCTGCATGTCATGTGTCTCGCTTTCAGGAGGCAGAGGCGTCATGCATGCCCAATCATGTGCTATAGTACTGTATGTCTCACCGTGGGTTGCAGAGGTGGATAGGGTTGGGGTATGGGGTAGTTCAGTGGGTTCACATGCGATGAGTTCTCCTCCACGCTGCTAACCTTAGCACCTGCAAAGGCAACGGCACAGACACAGACACAAAACACAGTCACGTAAAGCCACAGCAAAGACACCCGGCTATGAACCACTGCTGTGTTAAGTGTAGCAAATGATATGTGACACTCTAAAACTGATTAGCCTTGACATAGACTTTAGCGATGGGATCCATTCTATTCAGATTATGCACTTCTAGTGAATGTGCGACAGGAGGACAGGACTGCAGGACTGACGAGACACCACACTGTGCGAATGCAGATAAAAATACAGCCCTCGATTTAGCGTTTCTTTGCAACACAGCAGCCAAACTGCAGCGCGTCCTCCACAGACTCTACAGCAGCGCAATGTGGAAGTGGCATCCGAGGTCTTAGCTATTCTGACAACCGAATGTATTTATGTCAATTATATTTATTTGTGTGCATTAATTCCACCACGTTAGCCTTGCTACCTGTTACACACGCTTACTGTACATCAACTACACTGAACCCTAAACTGAGACTCTGGCTAAAATAATGTGTGATATGTCAGGCCATGTAAATGATGGACCTTACCAACATTTATAAGGCAAGCTCTGCAGAAGTGAGTTACTTAAAACCTTAGGCCTATTTTGCAGTCAATTTTGAGCAATTTGTCTTACTCTAATGAGGATGGTCATTTATCTTTGACAATGTGGGTTATGCAAGTTGTATGATGGTGGGGGCTTAGTGGGTGGGGGTGGTGGGGAGGGTAGTCAAACTCTGCATATACGATGGTAACTGTAGCCCTCTAAAAAAAGCCTGCAAGCCTTTTAGCACATGCGGCTTCCTCACAGCTTCCTGCTCGATCTAGTGAGACCAAGTCAGAAGCGAGGCCTGCCTCGAGGTGCTGCTTGCCAAAATTTAGCCTTTTCTTTTTGACATGTTTTCTTGAGCAAACAAACCTCACGCAAATGTTGTGCAGTCTAGAAAGTACCAGAGTCACACAGTTCTCTCGAAGCCCTGCGAGGGCCTAAATATACAAATGAGTTCACGTTTCAGCCGCCTCTGACTATCACCTGTCATGCACAGCCCTCTAGATGTATTCTGTCCTTGTTACAAACAGTACGACTGTGGTGGATGGAGCTAACAAGAGCAGGCTTAGCGAGTGTGCCTGGGCTACTTTTCCATTGGCCAATACTGCACCTTGTGCCAATTTGTGTTTACAGCTGTGTGCCGCTCAACTTAACATGTCATATGTTAATGTACACACACTAACATGTATGCACATACATACATTCCTACACACACACACACACACATACACACACACACATACAATTCAATCACCTACCTCTCTTAGCTCCTTCTGGTATGATTCTGTAGACTTTGTAAGGATCAGATATATCCAGTTGACTTCTGTCCACCAGTTCATCAAAATCGTTGCTCTTGTTAAGGGCACAGCGTAGTCTTGTTTTCCATGTTGGGGGGTCTGGTTTGTCTACTCCCTCCCTGTATTTACCCTTGAACAGCGCCCAGGCCTGAAACCAGAGTGAGGTGATTAGACAATCACCTCTCCATTCATAAGCTACTTCATACTCTGAACTGGCTGTCAAGTTTTTCTTTGATACTGTCAGTGTAGCTATCCTAAACTCACGACTATGCAATAGGCTATATTACAAGCTAATACAATAGTAACCTAAAAGGAGTTGTTATTTCCAATTATGCATTTGTATTGGCTTATCAGTTTCAGGTGATTTGAGGTCATCGAAGCTCAAAGCTCACCTTGAATAAAGCTGCATCCTCTTCTCTGTTGTAGTCTTGTTTGCCCGCATGTTTCCATGGTATCCTGAAAATGGTTTTCTCATCATTCTCCCAAACCAGTCCTGGATAGTTCCCGCTGTCAATCTGATCGATCAGCCATTGTCTAAGCTTCCCATTGCCACAACTGACTGACATGTTGCAGTCGCCATCTAAATTCATCTCTGTTAATAGACGCATGCATCAGGACGGAAGAAAGTGACTGAGGACATGCAAATGTACATGCATTGATTGCATGCAGAGAGCTACATGCATTAAGACATGAATGATGAGACATGCAGTTTGAATGAATGTTGGTTAATCTGATAGGACTGATGACAAGGGGCATGCATCCATGTTTAGTGTAAAAGTTATCAACATAACTCAATGCATTGCCCTCATTTGGGTTTGAGTGTAAATGACCTGCATGGTAGGCCTACTGTTTTGCAATATGATTAGGAAGAATAAATGATTGATAAATGAATAAATGATTGCAGTGCAATTATTAACTTCCAAATCACTCATATGCCAATAAAATAAAATAAAATAAAATAAAAATCTTTGATCTGAATAAATATGTTGACCTTTCGTTGAACAAAAGCAAATTCTATAACCATAAATAAATTGTTAATATTATTTGAAGTAGGCTACAGGCTACTGACGTTCCACACTTTTGATTCAACCGACAGCTGAGCTTTCAAACGTGCGCGCTCACAAAGTCTTACCTCTCAGATTCGGGGCCGGAGGAGTTTGAGAAGGCGATGATACAACTCGGTACAAGTCAACAAATGAGCTTCAGTTGTCTTAAATAATGACAGAGTCAATGGGTGGAGCAAGCGTTTGTATGAGTCCTACATGCACGCCTCAGTGGCTCAGTGTGAGTTCTTTGAAACTATATCGAGCAGAAAGCCGCAGTAAACAGTCTACGGGAAATCCCTGTTGAACGGCAAGCTCAACACACGCACACCGACAGTGGAACATTTACCTGCCTCTAGATTCCGTCTAAAATCTCCCTAAAATCGTCATCGGGACAAAGCGTTCCGACATATCTTGTTTATAATAAATATTTTGACATCTGAATTTACCGTTAGACCTATTTCTCCCATCAACAATTATTCCACCCTTAATTGAAATTAGCCTATCTTATTTTTCTAAAAGAGTGCACAGCCTAAGTTATATAAATCCGTTGGATGCGTGCTTTAAGTAATGGATAGAAGTCGTCCTCATGCGCTCTGGTTTGGGACAGCAGGAAGAAAATTGCCATCATTGCCATGCATACCGTAGGCTACAGGTAGCCTACCACGAGTCCTGGTGCGCCATCTTGTGGAAGGGTGATTAACCAATTCCTACCGGTTTAGAGGACCATGAACACACTGATAACATTACGCCTATACATTTGAAGTTTTAGATTTTGTGTTTTGTGCTTTCGATATAAATTGTATGTTTTACAGGTGGTATTTTTGTTTATGAGATATCTCATGACAATCAAAATAGCATTTTTTTTTCAGATATTTATGTTTTCGCTGCTTTGAGTCAGAAAAATGTGTTGTTAATATGCTATCAAGTTTGTTAAATGTGAAATCTGGTTTATGTCTAATAGGCCAAGAAATAACCCATTCAAATCCATTCTTTCTTCCCCACTTTGTTTACTATTGTGAGATTGTGAGAGGGTTTACTGGCCTCTATGGAGGAGGAGGTCTGTGCTCTCAGCTATTGTTCTGCTACAGTACTGTGTATGTGTATGTCCTCTTCCCACCCCCTTCTGGAGCAGAGGGGAATGGCAGCTCAAGGCCAATATACTGTACAAGTACATTGCCATTTGTATAATTATAGCCTATACAGTCTATACTACCACTTGTACATACAATAATGAGACAGTTCATCACAAAACATTTCAAACATCAAATTTCTTTAATGACACTGCTGTCAATATACTACTTTGGTTCCCACCATCATTTCAAAGCTTTACAACATGTACAAATGTGACAAAAGTGAAAAAAAAAGTGTCAGTTATTGACCTGCCAGTCAAGCATTGTTCTGTGCTCTGACTTGACTGTGAATAGAGCTGTCCACACACTTCCTCTCCCTCTACACCTATGATAGTGACAATGGCAGCAAATTCTATAGAAATGTGGTGGTGTCTCACACACAAACATACACACACACACACACACACACACGTACAGACACACACACGCACATGCACACGTACAGACACACACATTGAACATTTGAACAATGTAGAATACACACATTCCCTTTCCATACCAACTTACTGTATTGATGGATACTAACAAAAGGTTGCTTAGGAGTGCAGAGAAAACTAAACAGAAGGCAGTAATAACAAAACAAAAGTCAGAGGTTGAGCAAAATGGATTAGCACTTCATTGTAGTAAATAGGTTGGCAGTGAAGAACTTAACAAGAGATTTGAATAACAGTGCTAAGCCGTAAATCAGACCATGAACAGACCACACAGCTCAGATGACCACAGCCCTCTCTGGTGGCCTTCTCATCTGGTGTGGATGGTCAAAGGTAGGTACAGTACAGTACGTATGTCAGAGCACAGGTCTCTGGGAGGCTCCGGCCGGCCTGGTGTGTGTATCTGTCATTAAAGGAGCGGGTGCGAGTACTGTAGGACTACAGGTTTGGTTCAGGTATGGTTCTGCGCAGTGACCGCCCCGGGCTCTGACACCTGGAGCAGCAGGTTGCGGAGGTGCTCCTCGTCAACAAAAGGATTCTCCTTGTACTCTCGCTTCAACCATTCCCTGTACTGGACACATTCAGACAAGCACAAAGCATCAACATGGACAGCCACTCAACCACCAGCACACAACGCCAGCAAAACAAAAGGCATTCACATGCAGTAGAAGAACAGTGTGACTACAGCTTAACACACAGCATAGCTAACATGTTATAACACCATGACCACCAACTCCTCCAAAAGTGTATCATGGCATTCATAATAATGAGCTTGCCATTGTAACTGGCATGTGACAATTTGCATTTGACACCAAACAATCAGTAAACAGTTTATCCACGCAACTGCTTCATTCATGTAATAATGTGCAACTGATTTTGAGGTGGCCCAAATTCCACTTATGGAGATAGCGGCTGGTGAAATGTTCAATGCAGGTATTTTATAAACTGCAGTATTACATAATGAACAACGATATGGAGATAGAGTTACAGTGCGGGCGTAGTCATCAGAGATGGTGCTTGCTCACCTGCTGGGCTTCATTCTTCTCAAACTCCTGCAGCTGCCTCATGAAGCCCTCGTTGGGCCCGGCACAAGGCCGCGCCACCCGAACTGCAGCCAGGGCTTCCTTCCAGCCCAGGCTGGTCACTGTCATGATGTAGGCCACCACTAGCGTCACGCTGCGAGACACGCCCGCTAGGCTGCAGACACACACCACAGTACACACAGTACACACACAAATACACACACACACACACACACACACGTGCAAATGCATGCACGAATGCACACACACGTGCATGTGCGCACACACAAACACACACACTCACACACACAACAGTAGGAACTCAGAATGAAGGCAAATGCAAGGATCTCTACTGAAGGAAAAGAGAGACCCAAATAAAGCAGTAATGCTGTCTCATTCAGCCCAATGCAAACCTAAACCGTTGTGGGTGCATAATTAAACTGTGGTGTAGTAATCATGAGGAAATGTTGCAAAGCAAATAAATCACAACTTGAGGTGCAAAGGACTGCATAATATCATTCAGCACAACTGTCAGATTCAAATCAGTGTGCAATAAACTCAAATCAGCTGTATCATTATACACAGAAGACATTGTCTGCACACAAGCAACAGTGCCAGCTCTACAGGTCAGCGATAGAATTAGAGATGACACCGGAGCGTTCCACCACCCTGAGGTTACTGTGGCAGCAGGTAGTCAGTCGATATTGATATCAGACAGCTGTTTTGTTTACAAGTTTTAGGAAGTTCAAAATTAGCCTTCCTCTTTTTATCAAACTCTACTGTACTGTACTACTCTACTGTAGTTATCTGACTGCCTGTTGATGTTGTCATCGGCAGTCCTGCTAGCAAACAGTATAAATAAAATAAAAAAAAGAATTATATATATATATATATATATATATGTGTGTGTGAATAAAGTATCTACAACATCTACAATGTACTGTAGTTGTAGCATTCTCTGCTGAGAACAAAGACACTCCTGAACGTCTCCAGTTAGCACTCTGTGTGTGTTTTGAGAGTGCAGCAGCCACCACACAAAGGGGTAGGGTGCAGTCCCCAGCCATGCTTTGTGCAGAGCAAAGTGCATGTGTGTCTTTCCACATAAAGTGGGTGAGAGGCTGAGGACCATGGCACTCACCAGTGAACCAGACAGCCCTCACCCTTCAGACGAGATTCATGTATAAATATGATGCTCTCTTTGAAGTACTGCGTGCTGTTAGAGAGAAACACAAATATGTACAAATATGAGAAAACACTATTGCAGGAATGGCCCATTTACACTACAGTACAAACAACAAAAATAAACAATGAAACATTCTTCTACATTATCAACACATGTACAGTACATGATGTTTAACAAGAACAAACAAACAAACAAACAAGCACAATAAAATATGTATGCGATGCTAATTAGAGGAGACTAGCGGGCCATTTTGACGGTTTGCTTAGCGACAAACAGGCAGCACAGGTAAGGGACCGCGGAGGCTGGTGGTAGGAGCGCCGTGGCAAGGGGCGAGGTGGCGGTGATGGGTGGGGACGGCAGTTGCCAGGCCATCCATCCTGCTGACATGACAGCATCAGGATGAGAAACTGGCGAGTGTGTCCACTGCACAGCGGCAAGGCCAGTTTCACATTAGGCACCAAGCAGGTTTCGTAGGGGCTGTTGATGGGCTTAATCGGTGTGGTGTGTGTGTGTGTGTGTGTGTGTGTGTGTGTGTGTGTGTGTGTGTGTGTGTGTGTGTGTGTGTGTGTG
>JAUCNH010000107.1:5593406-5603885 GCA_032353275.1 Sardinella hualiensis | reverse complement strand
ATGTATGTCTTATTATTTTCATTCATTATGTTTGAGCAAAGGCCTGGCTCCACATACATGATTGTTTTTATGTCATTTTGTTCCTACTGTTCCCGTCATTGGGATAAGGTGGAATATTTTTTTCTTGAGATGTTTTGCTACTAGCATTGTCTAGGCTTGTCCCCTGCGTCATGGGCTATCTGCTCTAGCTTACCACGCTGGTACTAATCATGGGTCGATTCAGTGGCATTCAAGTCAAGTCAAGTCAGTTTATTTGTCAATTTCTTTACATGTACTGTAATGGTTGGTTATGACCAGCAGGAGGCTGGGAATATATATATAAGATGGATTGGCAGGTGTGAGTTTGACTAATAAAAGTTGTCGAGTTGGATCCTGACTGTTGGTCCTTGATTATAGATATATGTAAGGAACAATACATGGTGTCAGAAACCTACAGCCCACGACAGATAGAGTCTAGTGGAACTGTAGCACAGACAACGAGTTGAGCAGTTTTGGTGGAGTGAAAAAGGTGACGGTGATAAGGAGCAGCTAGAGACCCGCGAGCACCGAACATGGATCACGTATTTACCATCACACCACCCGGAGCTTTCGACTTCGAACCAAGCTCGTGGCCGGCATGGCTGAAAAGATTTGAACGCTTCAGACTTGCCTCTGGACTGAAAGAGAAAGACAGCGCTTATCAGGTGAATTCCCTCATTTATACAATGGGCGATAAGGCTGACGATATCCTCAGTTCATTACAGTTAGCTGATGACAAAGTGAATGACTATGACGAAGTGACAAAGGCTTTTACCGAGCACTTTGTAGGCGTCCACAACGTCATTTATGAACGAGCGAAATTTAATAAGAGATGCCAAGAAGTTGGTGAAACGGCTGAGAACTTTATCACGTCAGTGCATAAGCTTGCTGAACATTGCAAATTTGGTGTCTTGCGCGACGAGATGATCCGAGACAGGATTGTGGTCGGCATACGTGATGCTAAATTGTCTGAGAAGCTGCAGCTTAACCCAAATCTGGATTTACCTACGGCCATAGTTCAAGTGAGACAGCACGAAGAGGTGAGAAAGCAACAAGCTGTTCTACGGTCAGGCGATTCACCCGGGCAAGTGGATGCGATATCCCATAATACTAAGAGGAAGGCCAACGGGAAAAAGCCTGCACATGGTTTCAGCCACCCTCAGCCTCAGCATGCATCCGGTAAGCTAAAGCAGTGTGGTAAATGCGGCAAAACCCCAAAACATTCTTGGAAGGACTGCCCAGCAAAAGATGTTGAATGCAGAAAATGTTTAAAAAAGGGACACTTTGCAGCAGTGTGCAGATCCGCGCAAAAACTTGAATCTGTAGAGGAAGATGATTCTGTAGCTTATTTAGGAACTGTGAACCACCCACGGTCATCTACATGGACTGAGACACTTAATGTAAATGGTGGGCCAGTATGTTTTAAAGTGGACACTGGCGCTTCTGTGACTGCGATTCCTGAAACAGAATATGATAAACATAAATATGGCAGTTACACAGCAGCAAGCAGACCTCTCCTGGGGCCGGCAAGCCAACCGCTGGATGTTAAAGGGCAAGTGACTGCAGTCATTCAGAGAGGAGACAGAAAGATTGAGGAGGAGGTGTTCATAGTGAAGGACCTGACCACATCTTTGCTGGGTCTCCCCGCCATTCGCAGACTGCAGATGATCCCTCAGCTCCATAGCATAGATGACGCAGGGACATTCTTCCGTTCAACATATCCAGATGTCTTCCAAGGGCTAGGCAAGCTCAAAGGCGAATATAAAATAAAGCTGAAAGACGACGCAATGCCCTACGCACTCTCAGCGCCACGCAGAGTGGCCATTCCTCTCCGTGCCAAAGTTAAAGAGGAGTTAGACCGGATGGAGAAAATGGGGGTCATAGCCCGTGTTGAAGAACCAACTGAATGGTGCGCAGGCATGGTCCCTGTTGTTAAACCATCAGGGAAAATACGCATTTGCGTAGATCTAACCCACCTGAACGAAAATGTCATCAGAGAGAGACACATCTTACCAGCAGTGGACGAGACGCTGGCCAAGCTGGAAGGAGCCAGAGTCTTCACAAAGCTGGATGCGACTTCAGGCTTCTGGCAGGTGCCACTCCATAAAGAGTCAATGCTGTTGACAACGTTCATTACGCCCGAGGGTCGTTACTACTTCAGGAGATTGCCTTTTGGCATTTCTTCCGCCCCCGAACATTTCCAGAAGAGGATTTCTCAGCTTATTGATGGAATTGATGGGGTCCTCTGTCATGCTGATGATGTCCTCATCATAGGACAGGACCGGGCTGAGCACGACAGCAGGCTGCACAGAGTCCTACAGAAGTTCAGGGAGGCTGGGCTCACGCTCAATGAAAAATGTCAGTTCGCTCTGACAGAGATCCGCTTTCTGGGCCATGTCATAAATTCTCAGGGAATCAGAGCAGACCCAGATAAGATCAAGGCGATCCTCGACATGCCTGAACCAAAGGATGTGGCAGATGTTCGGCGCTTTATGGGCATGGTGAATTTTGTTGGCAAATTTTCACCACGCTTGCCAGATCTCACAAAGCCTATCCGCGACCTGTTGAAGACGGAGAACAGTTGGACATGGGCCGCGCCGCAACAGAGAGCATTCACAGAGACGAAGAAAGAACTGGGGTCAGAGACTGTGTTAGCCCAGTATAGCCCAAATTACGAAACTATGGTGTCAGCTGATGCCTCTTCGTATGGACTTGGGGGGGTCTTGACACAGAAACAGCCAGACGGTGAGTGGAGACCGGTTGTCTTCATTTCACGAAGTCTAACTAAAGCTGAATCAAGATATGCCCAAATAGAAAAAGAGGCATTGGCGACGACTTGGGCATGTGAGCGCCTGCGAGGATACCTAAGTGGTCTGGACTTTACTATTAGGACAGATCACAAGCCACTCCTAACGCTCCTGAAGTCCAGAGCATTGGATGATCTACCGCCTAGGATTATCAGATTCAGACTTAGGCTGCTCAGGTTCAGTTTCAACATTATCCATGTCCCAGGTAAAAACCTGATAACTGCTGACGCCCTGTCAAGAGCACCGCTTCCAACCACAGGCACAGAGGTCGAGCAAAACCTAGAAAAGGAATGCCAAGCTTACCTGGACAGCGTTGTGGAGAGCCTGCCAGCCACACAGACCAAGCTGGACCAGATTAAGAATGCCCAACACTGTGACGATGTTTGCAAACGTCTCAGCCGTTACATTGCAAAAGGCTGGCCTGAACATAGACGTGATGTGCATGAACTGCTGTTACCCTACTGGCCTGAGAGGTCATTCTTGCATGAAGGGGGAGGACTTCTCATGAAAGGTGAGAGACTCATAATCCCTGAGCACATGAGAACTGACATTCTTCAGAGGCTGCACCAGGGACATCAAGGCATTAACAAATGCCTTGCTAGGTCCAGAGAGTCAGTCTGGTGGCCAGGCATCACATCCACTGTGAAGCAGATGGTGGAAAGATGTGAGGTGTGTGCACGTGAAGCTCAAGTACCAGTTGAGCCCCTCCTTACCACTGACCTCCCGGGCAGGCCCTGGCAGAGGGTCGCAGCAGATCTTTTCCAATGGCACAATGGGGACTATTTAGTCCTGATTGACTACTTCTCTCGCTACATTGAAGTCTGCACATTGCCCACAGGCACCTCAGCAAAACAGACTATTGCAAGATTTAAAGCTGTGTTTGCCAGACACGGCTGCCCTGAAGTGCTTGTCACAGACAATGGTCCCCAATTTTCCAGCCAGGAGTTCTCTCAGTTCGCACAGGACTATGATTTCACACACGTGACAAGCAGTCCCCGTTATCCTCGCAGTAATGGGGAGGCGGAACGAGCCGTGAGAACGGTCAAGTCACTCTTGGAGAAAGAAGGAGACTTTCACAAGGCTCTGCTGGCCTACAGGGCCACTCCATTGGCACATGGGTTCTCCCCAGCCCAGCTGCTGATGGGAAGGAGAATTAAGACTACAGTTCCAGTGTCTCCAGCACAGTTGCAGCCACAATGGCCAGATCTTCAAGCATTCCGAGCAAAGGACATGGCATTGAAGATACAACAGCAACAGACATACAACCGGAGGCACCGCACTCAAACCCTCCCACCTCTCCAGCCAGGTCAGCAGGTGTGGGTCAGACCTACAGACACCAGAGGGACAGTTGTGGGGCCGGCACATACACCTCGCTCATACGACGTGGAGACAGCAGAGGGAGGAGTGTTACGACGCAATCGCTCTCATCTCAGGGAAGTACCACTACCAGTACCTCCAGCATCAGGTGAGGTGATAACAACTAGGTCAGGGAGACCGTCTAGGGCTCCGGAAAGACTGGACCTTTGAACATTGGACATGTACTAGAAAAAAAAAATAGAAAAACACTGGAGTTGTCAAAGAGAAAAAAAAAAAGAAATGATGTTTCTGTTCTGTTTGAAAAGCTGTTCAGATTTCCTGCTTATACAGTTGACTATACAGAATAATCCCTTATGCACTGATACAGGATAGCTACAGTAAAGCATTATTTCCTTTTGAGATTCTATGATTTAGACTTATAAGGTTTGAAAAGTATTAAAGTAAATTCCTGAGTTTATATGAAAGTACGAAAGTTGCCATATTACTGAAAGCTTTTGTTATAGTATAGGCTTGCCTAAAGGTGTTAAACTGTCAGCTAAAAGGGGGAGATGTAATGGTTGGTTATGACCAGCAGGAGGCTGGGAATATATATATATAAGATGGATTGGCAGGTGTGAGTTTTACTAATAAAAGTTGTCGAGTTGGATCCTGACTGTTGGTCCTTGATCATAGATATATGTAAGGAACAATACAGTGGAGTGTTGCTTTAATGCTTAAGATGATGTGTTATTTATGCATGAGGTCATTAATGACAAACAATGAATTCATGTTTCCTGAATGTTCATGAGATATTCAGAGATTAATTCATGCATGAATCATGCATGAATTCATGATAATTCATGTACCCTACCGCAAAGTGTTACCAATGTTTTGCTTAGTATCGTACATCTTTGCCTATGGTGGAAGCCATCTTGGTTACCCAACATTCAATCAGAATACAGATAATTCCACAGCTGGTCAGAACACGTCACTTGATTAGCCTAGCGTCCATTTCTTATTCGCATTACACAGTTGATGGAAACACATGCAGAGTCGCATAGTTGCCAGCTGAATTAATTCTATGCGAATATGACAAGCGAATAACATTGGATGGAAACCCCGTGTATGTGACACACACCCATTTAGACAATAGCATTGTCAGTTTAGGACAGAAATAGCTTGTGCATGTAAACGTAGTTAACGTCATTGACGAGTTGAACCAATGTTTTCATTATATGGGGTCATGCTTTGATTTGTGCTGCTGATGAGGGGAGGCAGCGTGTGGAATATAACTGAAAAGGATTAATGAAGCTTGGGAGGAATGTGCCCCCTCCGTGGTCTTTACAACACTGGGATCTTGTCAAGTTGTTTTTGCCCTGCGGCACTCTAATCCGGGAGCAGGTTTGTGTGTGTGTGTGTGTGTGTGTGTGTGTGTATGTGTGTGTGTGAGTAGTCTGGAAGAGGTGGTGGTGGTGGAGGGCTTGTTGATGTCTTCGGTCTTCAGTTTGTGTAGACGATTTGAGGGAGCAATTTGCTGCAATTTAGTAATTTGTGTTTGCATGTCTACGTTTGTGCATTTGTGTATGTGTGTGTGCGTGTGTACAGTATGTGTGTTTGTGAGTACATGTGTGTGTGCCTGTGCATGCTGACGTGCATGTGCATGTGTGTGAGTGTTTGTTAGTGTGCTCTCTTCTTTTTTGCCAGCATGATGACCAGAACTGACAATTAACGGCCCTTTTTTTTTTTTTTTTTTTTCTGAGGTCCAATTATTGTGAGTCGGCCATGGATTCCTATGAGTGGACAGTCACATTTCCTTCATTTTCTTCAATAAGAATCAAGCTCGCGGGCTACTGTATCTTTCATGTGCCGTCCTTGGTGGGGAGGCTGACGGTTTGGCCTCATGTCAAGCAAATAGATTATGCAACCCATTAAGTTCTGCTCCGGGACGGTTGACGAGGGGAGAGCCGACCGTGAGTGGCTTAACGAGGGGGATAGCTCCGGCCCAGCCATGCGTGACTGCCACTCACTGCCGAGAAAAACATCTTTCCGATCAAACTCATCCCACCGAGCACAGCCCAGCCTCAAGGAGTCTTCCCGGATGGACTGAGGGGCTTGACTACCCCACCAACACCTCCAGTCCAATTTGTTTGGTGTGCTAACTTAGGCTATAAGTAATCTTTAGGCACACAATTGGCAGAGGACACTAACACACACAGGCGTTGTTAATTCACGAATGCAGAATATTTGCGCAGTTTGAGGAATGAATAATAGTGATAGTGAGTAATAATAGTGAGTAATAATGAAGAGGGTATCTTTATGCAAATTGAGATTCCTTCAAAGGCCCCTAATGTGGGCTTAAAACTAAATTGCAAAGTCTTCTGGGTGCTTTTGAAATCAAACAAAGTCCTCAGACTTTATCAACAAAGATTAGTTGATTCTACTGTGAAATACACAAATGCTAATAACAGAATTAATACATGCTTTTAATTACTAAATGGAAGAAGTCTCTGATCTTTACTAAGCCTTGGGGTATAAACTATATTTAACCCGGCGAGAAAAACCTGATGATGACACTAATTAGTTAGTCTCATTTAACTAAGATTTTTTTTTTATTGAGATCAGCTTTGAATTGCAAGTAAGATTAACTTTGATGTCCCTCCAATCTGTGTTGTTAAACAGAAAGAATTATCACACATATTCAAACCAAACAGCAAATATAACATCATCTGGTCAAAACAATTGTCTTTATCAGTAGGCTATAAATCCATTATAATTTCATCAAAGACAATAGCAGAATAAACTTAAACTGTGCTTTCTAGTCTATTCCATTATTTTTCATTTTCAACACAGATGGTATCTACCAAAGTCTGTCTCTGGTTTGAGATGCATGACATGAGACCAGCCTGCACTAGCCTATGAGCAGTCAAGATCATGTCCTGGTGATTACAAAAGAGGGGTCAATGGAAAAACACATACTGCTCTTGATGTGTTTTCTTCCGTTACAAACTCCAAGTAAAACAAGTAAACAGAGTTTTGTGTCAACATGCTGGCTGAGGCACTAATGTGTTCATCTGTCAAGCAACAGAGATTAGCACCAGTGCTTTTCCAAGGTTATCACCAATTGGAGAATTTGCCATGATTACTGAACAAGTGTAACATTCAGTCATTTTTATGTCTACAGCTGGTTGCACAACAGTGTCACAGGGTAAAGATAGGGCAGCACGATTGCAAGGGTCATTAGGTAATTAAAAAAAAAGTGAGATAAGGGCTTATTTGGGATAAGTTGTTTCCATGCATGTTTAGATGTTTACTTGTATTGTTTACAAAAACAAAACTGGGCTACTTCAATATCCCAATCATATCAAGTGAATGTAAACAAGCTCAAAGCATCACATTCACAAATTATTAGTGTGCCAGAAGATTCGCTAATACATTTTGATTGTCCATCAGTGTCATTCAAATTACAAAATGCCACACGATTAAAGTGGGTAAATGTTTGCCGTCCAAACACTGTTTTTGATAAGCACAGGGAAAGAGATATGATAGGAAATAATAAAAGGCATGACATGTGATTTCTCCTTCATGTGACCCTTGCGGAAAGACTTCTGTGTTGTCTCAGGCAACCTATGGAAAATGTGATGCAGTATACTGAATAAACTGGTAACTCATTAATTGATCTAGCGCTGTTTAGACATTATATCCACCTGACTTCATTAACTACCTCTAAAATTAACAGAACTTGCTTGTTCTCTTAAAGGGACACGCCACCTTATTTCCGGAAATTGCTTATCTGTAGTCAACCTCTAGCTGAACATGAAAACACTTAGCATTTTTTCTCTAGCCTATGTAATGCCTAGTTTGACAGTGTAAGCTTATCTAATATACCAATGCAAGTCTATGTTACCAAACAAAACATCATCACATTTATTTACAAAACACTTCAAAAATGACCTAAAATCCACCAAAGTTCAAAACTGATATTTAATTCCGTCCAGTGAACACTTTTAGCTTGATGCTAATGGTACCATGTACTTCCAGTGATTATGCTAAGCTATGCTAATAATGTCAATCTAAGTACTGAACACACTGAGAAGAAAATAATATGTGTTTTCTTGAATAATACTTGGGCATAATGCAAATACATGAATATCAAAAAAAGGTGGTGTGTTCCTTTCAGGCTAAGTTCAGTTTTCACAATTTGAACCTTATTTCATGGACAAAATACAGTAATTTACTCAGAAGCCATTTAATCGTCGTGCTATTTGGAGTATTACCGGAGATATTGGATTCGCCGATATCCATGTAACGGAGTGGTCAGGGCACCGAAATGCAGCCTGTAAATGCGTTCATTTCTCAAATGTTTCTTATGATATGGTAGTGCTATTCCCATTTCAGTCAGAAGTACTTTGTTATCCCTGTCTATTAACTAAACAAGACAACCGAGTGTCTGAAGTATCAGGATTGATTCGGCCAATTTCTTCAACATACTGTACAGACCTGGGATGGTGATAACACAAGTTAAATTCAGGCTATTTCTCTATTTTGACATCGCTTTTTGCATGTGGAGGGCAAGTAGTGCACCAAATCAAGATTTCAATGGACAATGACGTGAAAAGTTTTTTTTTTTTTAATTCTTTTAAAAAGCAAATCTTTATAGGCTACAGTAAGTAGCCTACACTTGGCCTCTGTTAAATGCAGCTGCATTTACAGGTACAGTACATGGGCCATAAGTTGATCAATCCATTCAGTAAGCTACTAGCCTTGTCTGCGCAAAAGCCCATTTACTATTCTACTTTCATTTGCTCCTCCACTGGGGTTATTAAGGCTATAGCCTACATTATGTGGGACAAAAGAAGCATTATTCCGCAAACCTGCGAAAAAGTTTTTTCACAAACTATTGATTGTCCTATCACCACAGCCATTGCTTTTTGCAAACTTGAACAAAGTTTGGGAACAGTAAGACCTAGAACCCACTGGGTCAAAGAATAGCCTAAGCATAAAATTGGGCCTTTATAAAAAGATAGGTTTTAGGCTATGCTACAGTGATCAACGATTGATAGTGATACCTGTTTATTTTCATTGCCTTGTTTGTCCCCCGTTTCAATCTTCCTGGATCTCCTTGCTTTTAGCGCCCATGATAAACCAGCTAATACAGTGTAAATCCTACTGTAGGCTAGAATCACTTGAGCAGATTATCAAACGAGATTTTTGCTCATATCCTTTTCAGTGCAGTGAAAACTGCAAAAGTTATGATGTTTATTGTTTGCAGAATTTACTGAGAACTTGTAAAGACACATTTTATGTTGAATTATTAAAGAAAGAGAAAAGGTGCTTTACAGTGGAGGCGCAAAACTGTCCCATGCGTCAGCTGTTCCGTATAGTAGACCACTTTGTCTGAAATTGAGTACAGAGTTCCGACATGAGTGAAATAGAACGGCTCTTGCACTGACAGCGTTCTATGTCCTGACTGAAATATCAAACATGCTTGATAACCCTGATTTTACGATCGGGGACTTTTGGAACGTCTACAATTCTATCTTAGAACACTCGGCGAGATGGGCAGATCGGTCCCGATTCTCAGCCCCGACCAAGCTGCCATGTCACCCCACGACTCTCGGAGGGGGCAGATCGGGACTAAAATCATTACGATTCTCTTGTAGTGTTGGGTGGCCATTAGTCACCTTGTGTCCTTTAGGTGACAAGTTCACATGGTTTTCAAAGAGGAGGCTGATTTTGATGTGGTGTTTAAATTCACCGTGGATGGATATGACAACACTGTTTAAAATTGCGATGTCAATTGCTTCTGGGGCTGAGTATACTAGTGATGGAACAGCACCACCTGTGCCAGAGGCTAATGGAGCCAACGCAAGCTGTAAATTAGCTCCATAGGCTTGGGGAAGCCTGAGCCTGAGTTGGTTAATTTGAAATTGCCAGTGCAGGCCGAAGTGACTGAGATTGAGAATAATGATGAGGCAGCAGTGCTTAATTCTGATGAGGCCACTATGACTGAAGTGTTGGGTGTCTTGGGGTGAGTAGTCCTTGCAGCAATGCAATCAAATGTGAATGTAGATTCTTCTGAGAGTAAAGCCTGAAGTTGTAATGGTTGAGCAAACTGAAATGTCAGAAGACTGTGAGACTATGGAGACAAATGTCTCCATAAACTTTTTTCAAAGTTCTAAAACCCAAATGAAAGAAGTTTAGTAAAAATAAACCTAATAAACAGTCAAAAGTTGATAACAAGCATGCTGGTGCCGATGATGGAATTGTTATTGTTAGTTGTGATGTATTCTGTGCAAGAGATTAGCAATTTCCGACAATCTACAATGTTCAAGCACAATATTAAGATAGATGATTACTT
>JAUCNH010000107.1:5319516-5329677 GCA_032353275.1 Sardinella hualiensis | reverse complement strand
AGAGAGAGAGAGAGAGAGAGAGAGAGAGAGAGAGAGAGAGAGAGAGAGAGAGAGAGAGAAAGTGTATGTAAACCTGTGATGTGAGCACATTACCAATGTGCATTTGTCCCCTGGTGTGCCTCTAGAACGCTGTGGATGAGGAGCCAGAGGAGATGCCTCCCCCAGATGCGGAGACAGTCCAGGTCATCCCTGGCAGCGAACTTGTCTGGAGAATATGCCCCCGACCAGAGAACTCAGCCCAGGTGACTCACTCACACTGAGCTATTGATCACCAGTAGAGGCACACGAGTACCAAACATCTTGTGTGTGTTGTGTTGTTTCTAGTTTTTGTTGTGCTTGTGATATGTTCATTTAATTACGGATTTAGTACAGATTCTCTCTTTTCTCTCATTATTAATGTTACCATTATGAATGTACAGTATTTGCAAGACTGTCAGTCATTCTTTTCCACAGTTCTACGCCTTCTCGACCTTTGCCATGCAACTGAATGAGCTGGAGAAGGACATGGAGGGAGTCCTGCCCAGGACGGACTGTCGCCTCCGACCCGACATTCGTGCAATGGAGAATGGAGACATAGGTCAGGATACTTGAATTTCATTACTGCACATTTCCCCAACAAACAGCAATGCACCTTAAAGGAAAACTCTGGAGTCGATCAGCCCATATCCCATATCCCTGTTCTCTGATGCTGCCGAGTGATGTTGATGGGCATCAATGGCATATGGTACAATGTAGAGCGAATTTGTGGACTGGCAGCTAACACTAACTCATGGGGCATACAATAGGAAAACGAATCTTTCTTGCCCTCAAGACTTGCCCTCAGCCGGTGATTTATGTCATGCCAAATTCTGACATTCTCTTATCTACTGACAGCATTTGGCAATGTGAAGCAACAGGGCTACAGGTTGATCGGATAATTCTTTCAACACTCACAATGTTTAGAATACCAACTTCCACATTCCACATGGAAATGGAGCTCGATCAACTCCATCCATCCAACGATAGTCAGCAAACACAGACTAAAGACACCATCATCTGCAGACACCTTTGGGTGGAGGCTTCATGTCTAATAGATGTGTACTGGATAAAAAATGCTATGAATGGCCATTGATTGCAAATGGATGCATGCATGGTCCAATCCCTCCCTGATTGTCATTAAATAAGCGTCTGATGCTTGTGCAGATCTTGCCAGTGCTGAGAAGAAGAGGCTGGAGGAGAAACAACGAGCAGCTCGGAAAAGCCGCTCCAAATCCAACGACGACTGGAAGACCAGGTTAGTGCGGCTTTGCTGCTACAATACCTGCGGAGATGCTTTTGTCTGAAGTGAGCTCTGTACATACAGTATAACATGCAATGAGCAAAGATTTGCTAAGATGCTTGGAAGAATAAATGCGTAAGACATTTTTGTAATTAAAATAAGAAATGACTTTTGCAGGCTCAGGTGAATGAAAGATCATTCAATTGAGTGAGCCAACAATGTACAGTGCATTCTTATTTTAATTAACTATTAACTTATTTTAAGTAACTATTACTACTGTATGTCACTAATCATACAATAGACACTGATTTAATATACTTCTGTTGAACAATAAACTGATCCAGTGGCGGGTATTGAGGTGATCAGAGGCGTTTCTGTTGATCAGTGTAATACTGCACATCAATGGCAGCTTAGATCTTGTCTTGTGTCACCCTGTCTTTCATTGGCTGCTTGTTGGGTCGGTGAAGAAACCCTGCCCTCGGCCCCAGGTTTGACAACTACAGTCACTTTGAGCTCCACATAGACTTGATTGCAGTGGCTTCTAGTGTGAACTCAGAATGCTTTAGCAACTCCCATAGGGTAGAAAATGAAATGCAGATTTTTAATAAAAGTCCTAGTTATGCTGCTTGCTTTTTTTTTACAGTGTGCCTTTGTGTGGACTCTGTCTTGGAGTGCATGGAAATAATTACATGTTCACCATCAAATTAACATTCTTTTTGTTTATTTTGTTTGTTTGTTTTCCTTTGATTCCATTCCCAGGTGGTTTCAACAGGGACCAAACCCTCACAATGGAGCTCAGGACTGGGTCTACACCAATGGCTACTGGGACAGAGACTACACTCAGATCCCCGACATCTACTAGCAGACTTCTTCCCACAGTGTATAGGCATCCACTCTGCTCACAGACACATGTAAACTCTAACTCGGTTCTTGTCTGTATCCGTGTGTGGGGGTGTGGGTTTGCCCTGAGAATTGCACAGAGGGTACATAGCTGTTTAATCACATAATGAAATGTCAGAACGTACTAGGAGTGGTCGAAAAAAAAAAAAAACAACAACAACAAGAGAATAAGATAAAAAGAAAGAAATCTGACTGACTGAACAAATCAACTCAGGCAAAGTGGAACTTTCAAGGTTAAACTGTAGCTGGTTTAATCCAGTGATGGTTGGTGAGAGTGTAGGACCATGCACACCATCCATAGCCTATAATGGTCTTCCTTAAAGCACAAACATTGGGCCTTCAGTGTGATTTTGCTGTAATTGACCAAGCTCATTTGCATTTACCTCCTAAAATAGGTCTGCTCTAGACTGCAGACAGCTGTACTGTAGGTTTTCGGTTGTTTTTGCTTCCTCTTTGTTCTTGTTCACTTTTTTATTTCACTTTTGGAAATTACATCAGCAGGTATGATAGATTATTTATTACTTTCTTTCTCCATATCTTCTTCACCCTAAAAACGACAGGGATAACTTGTACAGTACCAGACATTTTTACTTGAAGTCTCTCTCTCTCTGTATATGCCATTTGACAAAAGGTGAGCGACATGTTACTGCAGCTCATAATGCTGTTGTCAAACTCTAAACTTTGAAAAGTAATGTAGCTACTAGACTGTTTCATATATCTTTACTTATATTCTTCAGAAAGGAGTTGCGTAATTAGCAATTGCTAGTTTTGTAGGCTGACTCTGGTCAGTGCTGTCTCAGAAAGTCTTAAATCGCGTTCAGTTGTATATTTTTTTTTCCAAATGTATTATTTAATGCCGCATGTACACAGGTTGTTTGTACACAGAGAAGCATAGATTCTTGCAATAGGCACAGTAGCTTTTTTGTCCGATGGCACATTTAGTATTTGTTGACTATTTGTTTGTGCAGTTTTATCATAAGATGAGAGTTGTGTGTGTAATTGCGTGTGAGTGCACAGTACGTGTGTGGGTACATCAATGCATTTATCTCATTTATGACTTTAAATCTTATTCATATCATAATTTCAACCTCTATTAGTTAAGATATTAAATATGTCATTGATAAAGTAATAAATAGGTGTTGTGCAGACTTAAAAGTGGAAATGCTGTAGACCTATAGACTTATCCTTTTGCCTCTTTAAATAGAGAATTGACTGTTATTAACTGCATCAAAAGAAGTCGTGACGCTGTAATTTGATTGTTCAGTGATATGCTGACCAGTTGCCACATGGAGAGATTCTGCAGCACTGTAATGCTATGAATTAGTGACAACCCATGACCTTCTCTAACCCCCCCAAAAGTAACTTGTCTGCCTGTCTTTGGACACTCATCTTCACCTTTACTATGCAAACATGTATTGCACACACAGCTCTCCTTCGACTCCCCCTGGTGGCTCCTGTGTGCACTGACCGCTCTAGCATCTACTGTATGTCTTTGACATGTGGCTGCTGAGTAACATGTTCATAAATTGTACTATAAAAAATTGATGTGGGGCCTTTGTGGCCTGAAATGTGTTTGTGCGTATTTTTCTCATTCTTTGTCAATATCATGTAAACAAGGCATTTCTATTGTTGCTAAATAAAGGCTTAATATTAACTTTATCCATCTTTGTGGTGTTGTTGAATTTGACAAGCCATTGGCCATCTCAGGCTAAAACAGCCCTGAAGAACAAATTTTGCATCTATATTCTGTTTATTAGCCATTCTAGGTGAAACTATATACTGTGTGTCTCACTTCTTGTTCTGGTCAGTGCGATGCATGGCAATTCGAAGCACAGCTGGCGAATAGACAGTGTGGCCCTCGTCAGTAGTGAGCTGCAGGAACTGAGCCTGACTGTTCCCCCCTTGAGTGGCAAAGAGGCTGGCTGAGGGGATGGAGAGGGACAGGAGCCCTGCCGCGTCGTCCCGTCTCACACTCACCGACTGAGCGGGGCCCCCAGGAGCGCCCAAGAGGGGTGTCGTTTGCTTGGTCTTGTCGTCGATGCACAACAGGAAATTAGGCAGGCTGATTTCCACAGTGTCAGTGTTCGGGAGGGATGCTGCGGGGCAAACAGAGTTGGTGGCAGCCTGGGCCGAAGGGGGCATAGGTTGGGTTCTTTGAAGGTGTAGGGTGTGATCAGGATGCTGGACTGGCCCCTCCAGAGCCCCTCCAGGGGGGGCCTGAAGCAGGTCATAGCTGGAGGGCTGAGGTGACCTTTCGGCCATGAGGACGTTGCCAGGCCCGAAGGAACGGATGCAAGCCCTACCATTGAAAGGTGGCTGGGACAAGACCTGGGTACACAGCTTTCCCTCTTCGCTGCTGTCAGGCAAGTGGTATAAAGTCCAAACCTGATTAACTGAGCTCTTGAGAACAGGACTGATGCAAGTGCCTGGTCCAGTCACAGGATCCGGAATGTGTTCTTGCTGCTCCTCATCTGAAAAGTAATACAGCCAAGTGGCATCAATCAATCTCCTCTAAACACATAATTACTGTATATCATTAGTTATGTATTTGAACCTATTTCTGTTGTACCACATGTAGAATTTGGTGTTTAAATCAAAGCATAATTGAAAACAACTACTACAGCTTTTAACCCCATTACCACACAGGCTCCTAATCAAAAATATTGCAATTTTTCTTAGATTAAGTTGTGTGTTTGAATTATGGGTCAGAGAGGAGGATTATTAATTCCTGGATTTCTGACAGGATAAAATAAACTGAATCCATCTATGCATGAATGCATCCGAGGGGCTAAGAACACTGCACCTTGTGCACTGTCAGTCTGTATGCCCTTTGTTGGTGGAGCTGTCGTCTCATCTCCAGAGCAGGGGGGGCCTGGGAGCTGGCTGCCTGAGGCAGGGCTCTCATCTCCCTGCGTGCCTCTGGATGCTGGATCCTCCGTGTCCAGGCCTGGTGCCTGAGTGCCGGCATGCACACAGCCTGCAACAACAAACAGACCACAGCACAGAACAGCAAATCAAAACAGCATCTGCAATTTGGCAGTCTCCTGTTTGTATGCTCTCACTGTGGGAGGTTCGTCCTGATTATGGATCACACTGTGTCATTTCAAATAAAAAATAAATACCTGTTGTATACAGTCATTTATCCAGTTGGATGTGGTTTCAAGAAAACATTACAAGGTAGTTTGTGTATGTGTATGATGCTTCTGGGGAAAGGCATTACCTAACACAGGGGCAGCTCTTAAAGAAATGACAGGGGATGTCGCCCTGTCTGTCTTTCCTCTGGATATACTCGAATCCTGCACCTGACTGGGAATTGAATTCATGGCCTCCAGTACACTTGGATGTTCCACAGAAGAAGAGAGTGTTTGAGGAGGTGCATCCACTGACGACCCTGCTATTCTCTCCTCAGAGAGGACCTGTCTAAGGGGTGACGGCTCTAAGATGTCATCCACCAGATCAGAAGTCCCCATGACCAAACTGAATTCATCTGTGATTGTCCCCGTGTTGTCATATACTACAGTCTCCTGTCGGGACGCTGGGGAAGACGCTCTGTTGTCTACACTGCCCTCTGCTGGCTCACATGAAGACTCTTCTGTGATGTCTTTTGTACATCCTATTGAAGCGGCCTCCGTGTCCTTGGGGACAGCAATCTCTGCAATGTCAGTCTTGTCAAGGTTGTCTGTCTCTATGTTTTCAAACAGACCACTCTTTAATAAGCACTCTTCCCTCTCAGAAGAAGAATCAGTCTCATCATAGACCACAGATGGGGCTTCAGGAGCTCCATCACTGGCTGATGGCTGCAGGGCTGGTGCTTCTTCACTGTCCAGTCCAGTGTGTTGAGGTGAAGCAGTCTGTGACTGCAACACTCCAGCTTGTGAAACCTCTGCAACAGGAGCCAGCAGATTAGTGTTAGTAACTACAGTACATGCGTGTAAGTGTGAATGTGAGCGCCATCAGTCAGGCTTCAGATTATGTTACAAAACAAATCCATTATTCAGTATTTGCACTGCACTCCTTGACTAGCCTTTCATACATGAACACTACCTTGTTCTGGCCAGGTGACAGGAGAAAGTACAGGTGACACCTCTGTCTGTAGTGTATGTGGTGGTGGTGGTGGCGCTGCTGTTGTCTCAGTGATCTCGCTCAAGTTCTCCACACAAGAACTGTTGACAAGGGTTGTGTTGTCCTTATTCTCTTCTGTTAGCTCTGAAAGGAACCTTTCTGCAGTATGAGTTCCACAATCTTCCACGGTAACAGACACCACATCCTCATGGAACATGTTCTCTGCACTTTCTGGACACTGGTTGATGGAGATTCCAGAGCTTTCATCTGGTGGTGTGTCAGTAATCTCGCTCCAGTACTCCTCACAGGAGCTGCTGACTAAGCTCACGCTTTGCATGTTCTCTTCTTCTACTTGTTCAGAGGCTAAACTTTCAGTCGAGCAAGTCCCAAAATATACTTGTGTCACTGATTCCACATCATCTTGGAGCACATTTTCTGCTCTTTCTATAAAATAGCTGCTTTCACTTCCTGAGCTTTCAGTCAGTAAAACTGATTCTGCACTGCTAGCTGCAGTGAGAGCATCCTCAGTATATGGTTGCTGTGCTGATGCGTCTTCATCTCTCTGTTCTGGTGAAACTGCGTCACAAGTCATGCATGCAGCGTTGCTTGCATTCCGATCATCCTCTTCAGTGGCGCTTGTCAGACCGATGTGCTCACTGACCAAGTCTGACGTCTCCCCAGGTTGATGTTGTCTGAAAGGTGGCGGTTCAGGGTAGTCTACCAAAGACTCAGGTACTGCCTTCACTAAAGTCAAATGATAAGCATCAGCAAGTTCACTTGTGTTAATGTGAACGGGACATTCCCCTGGTGTCTGTGGAAGCAGTGGTTCAGAGTTTTCTGCTATAGATTGAGGCATTTCCGTAGCAAGATTCAAATTAACTACATCCAAAGTCTCACTTGTGTCCATGTGAACAGGACTTTCCTCAACAGATGATTCTTGTGCTGCTGTGTTGGCATCTATTTCAGTGTTGTCACTTTGTGAGCTTTCAGCCGAGAAAACTGAGTCCGCGGTGGGAGCAGTATTGAGAGCATCTACAGCAGATAGTTGCTGTGCTGTTATGTTTTCATCTCTCTCTTCAGTGCAGCGTGGGGATGGCAACTCG
This sequence comes from Sardinella hualiensis, assembly GCA_032353275.1. Taxonomy (NCBI): domain Eukaryota; kingdom Metazoa; phylum Chordata; class Actinopteri; order Clupeiformes; family Clupeidae; genus Sardinella; species Sardinella hualiensis. The sequence goes on along the minus strand of JAUCNH010000107.1, from coordinate 5,322,354 downwards.
CATGGCATGCATGCAGTGTTGCTTTCAGTAGGACCATTCTTATCAGCAACTCTTGTCAGACCAGTGTGCTCATTGACTGAGTCTGATGTCTCCCCGGGTGGATGTTGTCTGATAGGTGGGGTTTCAGAGTAGTCGGACGAAGACTCGGGTGTTCTCTCAACTAAATGCAAATTATCTGCATCAGCAACTTCACACATCTGAATAGGACTTTTCACCTGCATCAAAAATTCCATGTTTTCCTCCAGTGTCTGTGGAGGCAAATTTCCCAGTTTGTTGACATCCTCTCTTTCGTCGCTTTCAGGTATGTGTGCGCCAGAGCGTTCCGCTGGTAATACTGACACCCCAGCAACTGCAGCGCCAACAAGAGTCTCCTGAACAGACAGTTCTTGAGTTGATGCCCCTTCCCTCTCCGCTGCACAGATTGGAGACGCTCTCTCAGAGACGGGCCTAACAGCCAGAGATGTGTCTGCTTGACAAACACACTCCACTGAAATACAAAGAAATCCCACATTACATTGCACATCATAGTTTTATGCAGCAAAACCCTTATAGGACTCCTTTTAAACCAATAGTTGTTATAAACTAGGTGATTACATAGAACTGATTAATGCTTAAGATGTGGGCATTCGTGCCTGCTAAATGGGAGGAGTCTGTAGACACATCCTGTGATTCATCTGCCTTCCTTGTGACTCCATCTACTACAGTCACAGCATGAGATGACTACGTTAGCCCTTAAGTGACACCAGAAACATGTTGAATAAACATGACAACAGCACTGAATTAACCTCAGAAGCATACCTGACTCAGTATCTACATATGTTCGGGAAGGATTGTCACTTTCAGTTATCTCTCCAAAATTTTCAAAAGATTCCTTGTTGTCATCCAAAGCCTCCACCACCTCAGCTAGACATTCTTCAGATAACTGTTTTACAATGGATTTGATTTTCTCTGTTGATACAGCACTTTTCTCTGTTCCTGCCATCACTGGCATTTGTTTATGGTCAGACTCAACAGACAAATCATCAAAGCTCAGCGGTTGTGAATCAGGCTTTGATGCACTCTCAGATGCTTGTTCACTTAAACTTTCAATATTGACAGCTGCTGTGTTGTCCTCCGTATGTTCAGTTGGACATTGAATATCACTCCTTGCTGTGATGTCGTTTCTTGCTGGCTCAGCTGAAACTGGACATTCTATGACTTTGAAACAAACGTATCAAAAAATAAAATCAATCCTGAGTGAGCATAATATTTACTTGTAACATAAACCATGTCAACAGACAACAACAACAGATACCTGTTATGGATGTCTCTGGAGATATCCTGGGCGACATATCTGTGTCTGATTCCTCTGATCTATCACATGCCTTTTCAACATCATCTACACTTTTAACCATATGTGCTGAAAACACCTTGACGATGCTTCGTTTCGATGATATTTTCTTAATTGTGAATGTCTCTTGGGATTCTTCAGGGAATATAATAACATAAACTGCTTTCAAAATCTATCAAGTCTAATATATTATTGAGAAAAGCTTACTTCACTATAATACTGTAGAAGCTTATTCAAGTGTGTTTCTGACTGTCTGTCAGCCTACCTGCCATTTTCAGTGTTTTTGTATGCTCTTCTACCTCTCCTGTAATCTGTTGTGTTGTGCTGAGAGGCTTGTCTGCTGTCTCTGAATTCTGCAGCTCACCACATTCTGCACCCACTGGGGACTGTGGAGGAAGAAAATCTTCCATAGATGGAACTCTTTCAAACACAACCATTCCGCCTGAGTCCATCTCAAGACAGCAGTCCTCTGTCCCTTCTAAGTCGGTCAAAGATGATGTCCTAGTCATGCTGGACCTCACAGAGGAAGCTGTGGACGGGCGGCTGTCACAGTGGAACATTATTGCTTCTGGAAGATTCTCTGAGTGAACTATGATGACATCAGCTGGTGGTGCCCTCGCAGAATCAATCAGGACAGTTCCCTGGATCTCTGTGAAGTCGTTCCTTGATGGAACCCTCTGGAAGACAGCTGATTGAACCCTGGCTAGAGGAGGGTCATCGGGGCTGTTTGTACTCTCAGCCTGTGCCAGGTATGGCTGAACATCTACAGGCATACACTCAATGACAGCCAAGGCATCATCCGCAAGGTGACAGCTAAGCAGGCTCACAGAGTCAGTCGTGTATGGGTCCTGATACACCACTGCAGGCTCCCCACAGGGTAACCTGACAGGAGCTACATCTGGGGAACCTCGCCAACTTCTCACTGTAACTTGGCCACGCTCTAATTAACATAAAAAAATAAAATAAAATACTTCCACTACCAACAATACAGTATTAATGTCAAGGAAGTAATGCAGTGCATTCAATTGTCTTGATAAAATAGAGGCGATAGTGACAAGACATAAAGGGAATTGCGATATTAGCCTGAGATAACAAATAGCCTATTGAGTGTTACTTTACCTCGCATTTTCTGGTAAACATGTATGACCTTTCTAAGGTCTCGGCAGGGAGCATCTGTGTGTGATTTGTAGACACAACAACATTTAGGCCTTCTCGGGCCGTGGAAACCTACAGTTCACAAAAGTAGTCTACACTTAACGTAGATAAGCATTCTTTCTCGTACACTTAACGTAGATAAGCATTCTTTCTCGAACTTTATTGTTCAACTTGGAAATAAAATGACTGACTGACAGAAATTCGATTTGTCGACATTATAGCTACGACTTACAGTCTCTGTGCTCAAAAAGGTCCTTGCAGTACGCAGCGATAAAATGCTGTATATGCTGCGGGTCCTCAAGTCTTATTGCACGACACAAGCATTCCAGCATACTTTTCAGGCCATACGGAAT
>JAUCNH010000107.1:5246522-5256666 GCA_032353275.1 Sardinella hualiensis | reverse complement strand
TGTGTGTGTGTGTGTGTGTGTGTGTGTGTGTGTGTGTGTGTGTGTGTGTGTGTGTGTGTGTGTGTGTGTGTGTGGCACATGTCAATAATTCATCAAGCCAGGCTGTGTAGGATCCGCCGGCTGGCTCCCACCAAGCCGGTGGGCACATGCCCAGGGGTCTCCATGGAAATGAAGTGCCAATGGATACAGTCTTAGCTGGTATCGCCTCCTTTCAATTATTCAGAGGCCGGCCATCCATGTGCTGCTGCTGCTGCTGCTGAGATATTACTCACTACTGAGAGGGTCCGCATGAATAATGCTTCCGCACAGACCACATGTCCTCGTGCACAAATGTCCAGGGCACACGCCGATCGAGACAGAAATAGCAGCCCAAGCCAAGAAATTAAATCAACAGCTCATGAATGACGGACATCACAACCGTGGCCCGTTGGGAGCATGTAAGATAAATCTACTGATGATTATTACAAGCAAGTTGTGCAAACCACGAGAGACGGAGAATCTGAGTAGGCTGTTTGTGAATGAGCTCTGCTGATGCAGGGCCAGGCCGTCTGCGCTGTGCAGAATGTCTAAGGATGCGTTCTTCTGCTGCCTCCCTCCTGGTCAGGAGCCACAGTGAGAGAGATCCCATGTGCTCCCGTACAGTCACTCGCTCCGTCATGGTTCTTGTTTACCACCGCCCGATGTCCCAACATGCCACTCTGATGCAACCCACAGGAGCCAAAGTAACAAAATCACTTTCCACTCATAACAGGACCCAAACGGGATCCAGTGTACATCATTTATGACAGGATAGTAACAGCAACTGTGTTACTGATTGTGTAATCCAGGACAGATCCAATTTCTTTTTTTTTAATATAGAATTTTCACACAACTGTTAAATCCTTTTTTTTAATCAGTAAAATTAAAATAAATGATGTTGATGCAACCGCATACACTGTATGTGCAGGTCCTTACATCTTTCCATTTCCTGCTTGTGTGAGCCCTGGTCCATGCAGGTTGGCTGAGAGGTCACTGCAAGGCTCAGCCAATCCCGACGAACACAACAACCACACGCAGCTTCACTGCGCCGCACGTTTCCCTCCACTACACTAACCCACAGCTGTCTCTCCTGCTACCCAGCAGCCTGTGCACTAGCTCACTTCAGCCTCTCAGAGCTATCACTGCCACGCCAGCTAATCCTCTCTCCCCCTACTCCCACCCACACCCACCACCCCCTCCCTCCCTCTCTCTCTCTCTCCCTCTCTCTCTCTCTCTCTCCCTCCCTCTACATCTTTCTCTCTCTCTCGCTGATTCCTGCTCCTGAGCCAAACAACCCCTTTATCCGCTTTTTATGCCTTTAATCAGCCGTGTGTTTGCTTGGCACTCACTGCTGAGCAGAGGCGCAGGTTCCAGACCTTCATAAGTAAATGATATTGTGAGCCTTAAATGTGCATTCGCAAATGGGATGCCTTTCCCGTTTCCCATTTCCAATTCTCCGTTACTTTTCCTGATTACCCAGTACTCCTCATTGCCCTGTGCTTTCATTACGTGATGACGAGCCGGAGCTGAAGCTGGAGCGGGGGCTGTTTCCGTGAGAGACTTTCCCCCTTGTGGCAATGTGCATCTTCCTCCAGGCAGATGTTTTTTTTTAGACCCAGCAGGACACGGTGTCTATCATCAGTGACAGCTAACCACAAACAAGTGCACGTGGACTAGCATGGCCAAAAGCATCATGGCTACTGGCATCAGCCTGCATATTCATCTGATATCAGACTGTAAATCTTTGATTGCATTCCAAGGATGCTTCTGCACTGCAATTCCCATGTCACACTCCGACAAAAGTGAGCAGCTTTCAGTAGTCCGGTTGAGTCGGATGTGACATGCATGTGGACCAATTAGTCGCCAGAAATGTAATCAATGTGTGACTACAATTCCACAAGGAGGCATACACACACACACACACACACACACACACACACACACACATACAGGTCTACAGCTAATGTTTTACCCTCATCAGCCCCATGGGCACTTCACGCAACAAGGAGGACCACATTTCTTTCTCTCACTGTTTTTTAATTGGCACTACTGTGCATTACTGTAAAGGCCCTGTGTGCTCTATGTGCTGAAAGTCCCAGCCTGTTCCCAGGCCTGTGATGGCAAGCCCTCCCCAGGCGTAGCCGCACTCCCACACTATTAATCAAGCTAATATGAATCCAGTGACCTGAACAGTGAGTATGCAGTAGCAACCGCAGCCACTGCCAGAGTCCAGAGCCCTTCAACTACACACAGCGGACAGCCAGCACACACAGTATGGGTAACCCCATACATTTGCCCACAGAGGAGCAGAAGCTAGCTGGGGGGTTACACGAATCCAGGTCACTGCCTTGATCCCTTCAGCACCAATGGCCAAGGGGAACAGTTGACAATAGTCAAGGGCATAGAAATACATTACATTCATTTAGTCAGCACACCTTTTTATTAATGCAAAGAACCTAACAGAGCAAGAATAATGTTGTTGTTGTTGTTTTTTTTGTTCTCTTTGTGCTAAATTGCTTGATTCCTCTAAGTCTGAAGACCTCTATTCGGCAATTCTGAACAGATGAACTGAAAAATGTCTAGGTACTGAAATAGTTTGCGGTGTCCTGACTATAATCATCCCTCTGTGTTGGTTCATGATTGCAGTGCTCCAGTATAGTGAAAGAAACATTGCATTATGTTTGAATCATGATGTCAAAACAAGAGCAGATGTGCGATTCTGTTTTTCTCTGGTGGCGCTAGCTCTGAAGCTGCTCTACTCTCCGCAGGTCTGACACTAAATAATATGGGCCAGAGGGTCTAAATCGTATTACATAACACCATGTCCTGCTAAAATCTTAATCTAGACGAGCATCTCTACGAGTGGCAGTGAGTAGAGAGACCAACCCTCGTTAAGACCTCGCCATTCCTCTTATTTTTTAAGATGTTACTAGGTATTAAAGAGACAAATTTATGCAAGACTGTGTCCAGGTGCTCAGTCATTATTAAGATTTGGAGCTTTTTCCTCAGGGTCAAGAGCAACCATCTGTGTTCTTACATCATGTCCTGTCTGTCATTCCATTGAAGAAATTGTTAGAATGAGGTGTCACATTCACTTTTCTATCTGTAGGGGTTGAGCAGTTGAAGTGAGCACAGCTACATCTCAAGCCTATGCAGCTTGCATGATCCTATTCTGAATTCAACAATGTAAAACCAGAATAGAGTAAAGACAAATTCACGACATTCGGTCCACGTCAGAGAAAACCAACAACAACTGCTAAACATATGCATATGCATAACATACAGTACATAGCCTACTCGATGTCCATGCAATCAATTCCTCTAAGATCTAGGCTACAATGCAAAATGTGATCATTCTGGTATGACGATAACGATGGCCAGCTACTGCAGACCAACACAACGCAATTATGTTTTCTGTTCATTAAGGGCACTGTCTTAGCGTGTGATCCGTTAAGAACGAGAGTCATCTAGCAGGGCCAGTGGACTCTCAGTCTAAACACCCAGCCCCAGAACTGGGCCAAGCTTACCTCCACGCTGAAGCGATGCTCTTCTCCGGACACGGCACATAAAATCCAAAGCGAAGTATGCAGCCATAGCACTCCTGCGCACGTATGTTCCAGTCTTTTCCGCTTATGGAATGATTTAAAAATCATGTTTGTGTTTTATATGTGACGCTGGAGTAAATACAAAATCTGTCGAGGTGTTGTCCAAAATCCTCGCGCGTCAGATGAGAAAAGCCATTATGATCCAAGGGATGCTGCGACCTACAGAGACGAGTGTTGAGGCATGGAAGACATGCATCCATGAAATTGCGCGGGTGCAGCGGAATGGTTAACCACATTCCATCTCCGATTTTTGATGCCAGGCTCGATTATCTTGGCAACGCATTTCCGCTGCTCTTGACAGTCACCTTCCCAGTTGCCCAGCCTGCCTCCCTGCAAGCAACATTTATGCGCGTATGCGATGATACCCACGGGTTGGCGCCTGCGCTTTGATTGTCTCAGCAGCACGGCTCGGAGTTCACCTCCCCCCGGCCCCGTATCCTTCACAGGGAGCAATCCCGTTCGAAAAGCTGAGCAAATTCAGTTCCAGTTTTCAGTTAAATCAAAATATGATATCTAGATAGCTTTGCTTTGCTTTGCTTTTGCTAACACGTTGCAGACAGTCTATGTTTGATAATTGAAATCATTACCATTCTGGCCCAGTTATAATTAAACACACCATACACCATGACACATTCCTATAAAACACAACAAATATTACAGGTTCAGCCTATTGCTTATTCAGTTTCAGTAAAGAAAACCTCATACCTAAATCAGCACCTGAAATTTTCTATTTCAGAAGAGACAGATTACCACTAGGTGGTGATATTTCGCTATAATCGTGCTGTTTATTAAAGGCTGCTTGTACCACAGACTGACATTTTTCTCCTTTCAGTCATTCATTAAGACATTCATTTTGACTCCTCCCTTTTCCCATCGCCTCCCATTCAGATGGTGCTCACAAAAGGGAGAATGCTGTTCAACACTAACTTTGAGTGCAACCTCATCACTACAAGCATCTTACACATTAGCACAGCCAGGAATTGAAGATGTCCCTTTTTTTACTGATGTGTGTCAAACTAGGCCTCCAGTAAAAGCCTTCAGAGTGCTGCAGTTCTTGCATGACATTATTGTGTTACTTGTCCCCATATGCAGGCCTATGTAAGAAAGAAATTTCTCTTATTTTAGCTGCCACCACCTCAGTGGAAAAATATAAGTAAGTACACTGATCAACCTCCAACCAGCTATTAATGTGTCCATGTGTGAAGACAGAATGACAAGTGTTAGGCCTACTTTGGTTTATCTGATCCATGGGGAAATGACATCATCTCTTCCACTCATCTAATAAGAAAAAAAAACAGGAAGTACTGTACACAGTATTTGCTTCATATTAAATTACAATTAAATAAGGATCTGTTCAAGGTTTCCACTTTCACGCAGACAAAATGTCCATTCTGTGTTTTGCATGTTTTCAGTAATTTATCAGAAGTAAGGCAATAGTCCTAGTGCACAGTCATATCAAGGATTGACAGAACTGGTGTGGTGTGGGGTTCTTTGTGACATAGTCTGATTGATCTGTAAGCAAAAAAGTAAATAAATCAGAAAGTCTACTTATTCCAGTAGACTAATCCTGAAGAGTAGCCCTTAGTGTGTTTACAGTAAAATGAGTGGTGATCAAGGGCAGTGTAGAGATTGCTCCCTAGAGGCCACAACCGTGTAACTGCTCTATATATTAATGTATTAGTTCATGGAAATGCATGAGAAACTGCCACAAACTGCAGTGCAGTAAGTCTAAATGCCAAGACATGTCAGTGTATGATGACATGGGCAGAAACAATGCACAGTATGATGTGTAGGAGGTTGTTTTTTTCCTGTCATTTGGACCACATTTGGGGTGTTACTTGCTAACTGAAAGTTTGAAGTAGACTATTTATTGTTTAACCAAGAGCCATGACAACCACAGGCTCTGACAAGTGGGTCTTGACGAGAACCTGACACAGTTGGTAAATATTACGTCTCAGAACAAACTGTCCCTCACGCGTGTGTGTGTGGATGGGTGGGTGTACACACGTTTGTGTGCTTGTGTTGCGTGTATAGGGAGGAGGGGGGTGCACGTAGGTATCAAAATAGCCACAAGGATTTTATTACATTTATAATCCATAATAATGACCAGACTATTGCATTATTAATTAAATTAAAGTGTATTTTACTTAGCAGTGTGGCAGTGCTGCTTCGCATATGAATACAGCCCCAAGGAGTGCATCTGTTTGGAATAACACTATCACACCACCACTCTCACTAATTAAGCTTAATTACCTCACCCTTTTGTTTGTCCTGCCCAAGGCATAGCCAGCCGATGAGCAGCAACCGCCTCAACCTCTCCTGACGTACAGTACCTCTCCACCCACAATGGGGGCCGTGAACTGGGTGATCTGATACAGGAAAACCCACAAACAGCAGATGATCATTAATTCCTTATAAGAATATGTGTTTTTCTATACAGTAGGTGTGCCTCCAGCATCTCTCAGTCTTGTGCACTGCCCTTGGGGTCATCAGGAATGGATGAATGAATGAAAGAAGGTTATTTATACCATCACATAAATGCAGGCAATCCAAGGTCCTTGCATGCGTTGAGGAATTTGAACATTTCAACCTTGATGAGACTGTTCTAGCAATAGAAGCTCTGTTATCGGATCGGATCGTCCCGAGACTCATTTGCTTTACATTGTTTACTTTGCTGTGGTTCATGGTCAGTTTGAGACATGAGACTGGAGAGAGAAGGTTTTGGCAGTCATAAGGATGTACAGTGCAGTATGTGTGTTAGTGTTGTTGTTTGGACATGTCCTCTTGTGGACTCGTACTGGCCCAGCCTCGAGTCCCACCCTGTCCAGCTGGAGTCTGCCAGGCGAGAGCGTGAAGCTGGGTCTTGTGGCTGACACACCTCCTTCATAGCATGGCCGCACATCATCCTTTCTGCATCAGTAAACAACTTAATTGCATCAAGTCTTTGTCTGAGGCAATAACCCTGTGCTACAGCACAGCATTCATCTTACTGTAATGCCCCGATGATATCTTTACTGTTAGAGAAAGCAGTGTACACAGAACCATATTTTACTGCTTCGTTGTCAAGATCTTGTTTAATCATTTGAGAGCGGGTAGGCTATTTTAAGATGACATTTGCGTGTTAACATATTGATCAATCTTTTCTCCATGCATGTGTCACTCTTTTAGTCAAGCTTTCTTCATTTCCAAGAAGCCTCAACAGGCCTATGCAAATCCCCAAGACAGGAGGATCCCTGTCAGTGATTAGTCGTCCAGCTTGCATATAGACCAGACAGATGTGGAAAGGAGTGAAAACATATTTCAACATCCTACACACACACACACACACACACACACACACACACACATCCTTCCCCACCCAGCCACACACACACATACATACAACTCCTCACCCAGATACACACACACACACACACACACACACATACACACACACGCAAACATACCCCTCCTCATCCAGACACACACACACGCACGTGTACACAGACACACGGATGTACTGTGCACACACACACACATGCACGCATACACACACACACACACACACACTTTGTCTAACCAAGGGATTTTATAGCACACATACAAAGCATGTTGCTGCACATACCCTAACTCTAAACAATCATTTGCATGCATATGCATGAACATACCCACACACACGCATACAATAGCACACATTGTACATAATCCATGCACTTCATTTCACAGATAAAAAGAAAATAAACACATTACATACCAAATGAACACATTATGGGCCATAGAAACACAAGGTCGTCAACAAACCACTGATACACATCGCTCATCTCACACACGCATGCTCACTGGAAGGCAATTACAAACCTTTAAACCAGCATGCACACACACACACACACACACACACACACGCACGCATGCACACACACGCACACACACAGCAGATTCCCAGGGCCATCATAAAAACCTTGATATTTTACACACACACACAAACAAACACACACACACACACAAACACACACAAAGCTCATTACGGCAGCAGCTTATCCACCTGAAGCGTGCAAATGTCATTTCATGCAGTTTAGCAACACAGACTCCCTTGAGACACCACACATGTGTGTGCTTTGGAAAAAAACACACGCGCATCTGTGTGTGTGTGTGTGTGTGTGTGTGTGTGTGTGACAGAGAGGGTGATGTCACAGATGGGATTTTTTGTGTTTTTTTCTCTGAATAAGGAGCAGGGACCTTTTCCTGCATGCCCAGAATATTGGCTTTAACACTTGCATATTCTACCTTCCTTATTGCGCTCCTGCTTTCCTCATTTTCCAACAACAAAAGTGTTCAAGTTTTACTGTATATCAATCTCAAGACAAAGGGTTCACACATGGCACATACAGTATGACCTTATCAAAGACCCAGGATGTGTTCAATCAGAAAACAATAAACAACAACAACAACAACAACAACAAAACAATAAACCATGATGAATCCCTGTAAAGTACAGTATACAAAACTGTGGATAAAATAATACACAGCTCCTATATCAATTTGAAAAAAAAAATAAAAAAATAATATAAAAAAAACATAACATTTCTTTCTATAAACATATCTAGAAAGACATACTGTACAGTACATGCAGTAGCCAGATCTAAGACGGCTGCCTCACCTCCACGTCAGACACCTTCATCCTGGTGCCCTCCTTCCCCACAAAGATGTCGTCCACGTCCACCAGCAGGTGGCGCTCCAGCGACAGGCTCAGCCGCCCGCCGGTCAGGAAGGCCACGGCGTCCACAAACACCAGCTTGTGCAGCCAGAACGACAGGCTGCCCCCAAACAGCACTCTCTGGATCCCGTCGTGGAGGCCAAGGTCCTGGACCACCGTGGCCAGGAGAGGCCTCTGCTGGTGGGGGGGAGCCAGAGGCATGGGTCCCTCTGGAAGTCTGGGGCTGGCCACCAGGACCGGCTCGTAGGTGGTGTGGTTGGACAGGAACGCGGTCCAGTCCTCACCGGGCAGCGGCCCCGGGTCCAGCTGGCTGGGCCGTGTGACGTAAAGGAGCGGGGCGGCCGGGTTGACCCGGTAGTCCCGCAGCGCCAGGTTGGAGCGGAGGAAGAGCGGGAAGCCGCGGAGCTGAGCGCTGGGCGGCGAGTTCTCCCCGGCCCGGTAGAACCCGACGATCCCCACGCCGTAGTCCTGGCAGTACTTATCCAGCAGGGCCCGGTTCCACGCGTCCAGGTTGACGTACTTCAGCAGGTTCTCGTAGACCACCAGCGCGTAGCGCCCGCGGCCGCGCACCGCCAAGCTGGGCAGGTCGCCCCTTCCCGGCGCCATCTCCGTCCTGTACCGGAACCTTCCGGCTTCCAAAATGGCCGCTATCTCCTGACCCAGCTGCGAGTAGATGCTCTCCACCAGCACCAGAACCACCGGCTCCGTCCGCGACGAGTCCGTCCCCCTCCCGCCCCCTCCTCCTGCGCCCCTCCTCCGGCTCCCCTGCGACGGGTAGAACCCTCCGCCCGTCCCCCTGATGGTGTTCAGCCCCCCGGCCCCCCTGGCTGCCCCCAACATCATGCCCCCGATGGGCAGCGGGGCGGCGCAGTCGCCCAGCGGCAGCGGCGGCGGCTCCTTGATCTTGGGCGCGCTGCTGACGTGGTAGGCCAGGTAGGCCATGGAGAGCAGGCAGAAGACGATGAGCGCCGCCACCAGCCGGTGCAGGCCCAGCTGTCTCACGCCGCGCGGCAGCCTCCACGCCCCGGGCATGGCCTCCGCAACACACACACACACACGCACACACACACTCGCGCACACACACTCGCACACGCACACACTCACACACTCGCACACACACGCACTCACACACACTCGCACACACTCGCACACACACACACACACACACACACACACACACACTTGCGCACACTCACACACACACACACGCAAACACACTCACACACACGCAACACACACACGCACGCGCACACACACACACACTCGGGTGGATGGGTGCAGGAGAATGGGCACTAGGACGGCTGACAACTGCTATCCACACAGATGGACGGAGGTGACAAGGCTTCGAAAGTCAAAGATGAATGTAAGAATCTATGGATGGATGGATGGATGGATGGATGGATGGATGAATGGATGGAGGTGGGATGAAGGAATGAATGGAGGGATGGAACGAGGGAGCAAAAAGACTCGGGGGGAGAGGAGGGTGATGAGAAGGTGTGTGTGTGTGGGGGGGAGGAGGATGAGGATGAGGAAGAGGAGGAGGAAGAGGAGGAGGGCTGGCCGGGTCTAACTCTAGGTGACCATGGCCCCCATAGCCCGCCACGGGACCAGCCCGAAGCTTAGCTAGTCCTCCTGTCTTTCCTCTCCTCCTTTTCTCTCCCACCGCTCTGTTCTTCGAGTCTTTTACACCTCCTTCCTTCCCTCCGTAACAAACACAACACCACTCTCTCTCTCTCCCTCCCTCCCTCCTTCTCTCTCTCTCTCTCTCTGTATCTCTCTCTTGTCCCTCAGTAATGAGAGCAGTAGGTGTTGGAGCGGAGGCTCATCC
>JAUCNH010000107.1:5164276-5175707 GCA_032353275.1 Sardinella hualiensis | reverse complement strand
TCTCTCTCTCTCTCTCTCTCTCTCTCTCTCTCTCTCTCTCTCTCTCTCTCTCTCTCTCTCTCTCTCTCTCTTCTGTGTAATGCAGCTGGACTGTTCTTATCACTTTTGCTTCCTTCCTGTTTCACACTTAGCTCATTCACATACAATACAACGTATTGTTCAACACTGAAGTACCAATATGTTTTGCTAAACTGAGCATTCTTTACATCTCAGTGTAGGAAGGTGGATGCGCTCAGACTCGAAATATATTTACATTGACTCTTTGGGTGCGTAAAAGTAAAGTAAACTTGTTTAAAGAAAAATAAACGAGGACGGCTGTTTGCCGAAACGCGTCCGTCTTGGACATGCATTGTAAATAAATCACGAGTACTTGCGAGTGCGTTTATTTTTCTTTAAACCTTCTTTACATCTGACAGCATAAGTCCACTAGTGCATATCACCGGATGTATTCAGCATTGTGAAACTGGAACATATAGGTGTGGTCCTCATACCACTTCACTTTTTCTCCAGCCGATAAACACGGTGACCGTCCCTCATACAAACATGTGATCAAACCGAACCATCCTGATGTGCAGGTCAAGCGTATCAGTACTTTCTTTTCTCAGAACGTTTCTGTTCATAAGCCTTATGATGCCCAATACGCAACAAGTTTAGCCACTCGCAGCCTTTGCACTTTGCCCATTGAATATTACAGGCCGCATTAAGTGTCCAGTGTTTCCATCTGCATGTTCTTAATTGTATACCTATAGCCTTTCACAGTTTAGTAGCAGCAAATCGGCAGTTACCAAGAAGTCTGATATTTGTACACACACGCACACACACACACACACACACACACACTCTTAGATGTCACCATATCATGCCACCATCGAAACTACATTCTCAAAACAGTCATGTTTTAAATAGGAAATATACCTGAATTCTATGCACTCTTTTAAAGGAACAGTATAGCCTAGCCACGCTATACGCCCCTAACGGCAACAAATAGGGCTACTCCTACGACTGGCCGACGAATCACTGTGAAGTGCAGAATCTAATGAATGATTTGATTTGATGAATGCTTTCAATGATAACCTTCCCTCCCAATGAAGAGTCTCTAGACTCCAACGTCAATTTGATTTGGAGGCTAGCATGGCTAGGCTAATCACATTCACCCTCACCCCCCAAAATAAAAAAAAAAGCCCTAAGTAGTCCCCACACCCAAAGAAAAGGCTTTACACAAAGCTTTTGCATGTTTCCCAGAAAAGAAAAGATAAAGCTAAGAGTTTAATACAGGTCCTTTGGGCAGATTAGCTTGTTAGAGAAAGAGCTGAATTGCTAAAGTTTTCAGAGGATTGAGTCAGAAGTCTTGTCTTCTATGCCAATAGGGAAATGAGACATTTTTCATGTTGGCAGCCAGCATGTGCCGTAGGAATGCAAACTGTTACAGTTAAGGCCATTGCATCACCAGGGTGTCACATTTCATACTTCTGCAACAGATTCCGAGTGGCTAGGATACAGAACTGAATTTGAGCCCAATCTTGTATGATTTTTGCTCTTGCAAAATCACATTTCGAAAGCATTTTAGGGAACAAGTGTGGGTGCTATGCTCAGGCAAATGAAGACGGTAGAGCAGATGAATGTGTTGGGTACAAGATATTGGTCCCTCTTTGCCTGCAACTGATTAAGGAAACATTTTGTTGCAAGATAAGGGGAAATACCGTTTCAAGACATTTCATAAGTGTTGTTTTTCATGTGTTTTGCCCATGACTGAGAGATAATTGTTATTCAAGTCTTCAGCCGCCCCAGAGCAACAATTCACTGACTGGTCCCTGTGTCATCAGTCACTCACAAATATGGCCACTCTCATGCAAGAGCAGAAGGGTGCTTCCCCTGAAAGCCAAACTCGTGAATGTTAAACACAATCAATCTCTTTCATGTGACTTGAGCGCAATGGCCAGATTGAGATAAGTCACAACAGCATCGTCATCACCTTATCAGTGGTGTTGTTAACAAACACACACTACCAAAAACTATGCAGAGGATCAAGGGGGTATTCCAAGTAGGTGGTTAAGTGATAAACAGAAAGTGATAAACCTGCTAATAGAGGAGCCCGTTAGCATCATTTAGTTAGCAAATGAAGACTCCAGGCTCTTCTATTGGCTGATTTACCACTACCTCCAGGTTAACTTAACCTGGTTTGCTGCTAAACCACCTTCTTGGAATACCCCCGCTCTTGACGGGCCTTCCTGTGGGCAGGGATTAGGGGAGCTGGGTGGATAATGCATGGCAGTGAACGCAAGGCCAACAGTCAGTGGTGTGCGTTTACATATTATACTGTGCAGCTGGGGCTGGCCTGCAGCAGAGGAGCAGAACTGTGAGAAGCCAAGAGGAGTCTGGCTCCTTGACCGTGACACCGTTGTTTTCAGCATGATCGGGTTACCTGGCTAAAACGCTTGGGGATGGGGATGGGGATGGGGGGGGGGAGTGAGGTGTCAGTGGAAGCATTCATTAAGGACATGACGGACAAAGCAATGACACGGCCGATCTCCCCCTACACCAACACTGGATTCCCTCCACAGATGCAGAGTGAGGAAGGCGAGGAGGAGGAGGAGGAAGAGGAGGAGAACAGACAGAAAGGAACTCCAAACAGCTCGGACAAAGAAACAGCAAAACACAAAAGAGGCGCCACATCTCCCAGAGGAAGGGAACCAGTGAATATCAGGCCCCCACCCCTCCCCTTAACTTCTTAACGGGATCTAAAAATGACCAGGCCTGAAAAAAGGGGACGGCACATTGGACTGTCTTCCCTCTTTTCACTACCAGCATACCTCAAGGGACCCAAGGCCAATTAGCAGTCTAAAAGACTGTCTCACTCACAGAAATCAATCATTGTAACTAGGCCAAAAAAAAAAAGAAACACATCATCAGCACCAGCACCAGCACCAACAGCTGACACAGAGATAGAAACAGAACCACAGGAATACTCAAGTACTCCAAAGGGGCATGTCCCACATTTGAAGTGGGTACAGTTTTTTTTTTTTTGGCCAGAGTTTTCAGTCACAGCAATAGCTACCTTATGGCACGCTCTGATAAGGCTGGCCCTAACTGTCAGGTCCAGAGTTGAGGTTTATGGGGCTTTTCCACTATACCATTCAAGCACTACTTTACTCAATGCAACATACTTATTTTTGCTTTTAAATTGGGGGCTTTGCCTGGTCCTCGTTATGATTTTTTGTATCTGCTTTGAACAGGTTCTATTCGTGCTGAGCTGATACTAAAAAGCCACTGATTTCTCTGAAAGGGCAATCGCAAGTAGCTAGATTCAAAAGTTTACATACGAGAATTAACTTTGCCTGTCCAATCTGCTAAACTTTGAAAGTTGCTTGTTAATTCTTTATCAAATAAAATATTCCAGGCCATGAATTTGAACTACTTTGTTCCTTTTGAGAATGTGCCATTGTGAAAAAAAATTATTGTTTGTTATATTGAGCATGTTGACCTTGTACTGTCGGTCTACAGAATGGGAGAATTAGATAGAAAGAGACAGTGATGAGAGTGAACAACAGGGACGGGACATCTTCATCAGTGGGGTACCTGAAATCGCTTTTTGTAGGCTGGGATGTAGATTAGTTTCCTTCGTGCTAATTTAACATGGCCAATGAGCATAAATAAAAAGTAGCCTACATTTTCGTTCGTATCGTCATAGAAAAACATGACCAAACTGAGTAGAGTAGAGCCGCTACCATGTCATGGAAAGGCGCTATTAGTAAAGGGCAAGCAAAGGCCCGGAGTCCAGAGTGTCGGCTCAGCACTGTGGCGGGGATCTTCCCATGGTCACTTCCTGAGGAGACTGCTGCGGGACACTGGGAGGAAGGTCTCTCTAATTGTGCAGTCAAACATTTGAAGTTGCGCTTTCCCACCAAGCACAACAGTATCAGCAGGACTGTCATTATGTGGATTTAAAGCAGACACCCGGCACAGTTCATAAAAGGCTGCATTCACTGGCTTTCATCTCTGCTTATCAGCTCATTTCCTCCCCTTATTTTTGGTTCTGCCGAGACACAGGAGGCAGTGGCTCCAAGGTCGCGTCCCAGCCGCTCCACCGCTGAGGAGGAGGCAGCAGGACAGAGAGAGTGAGTCTGTGAGCCAGAATAACTCCCACCATGTGAAATAATGTACCCTCCATTCACCATTGTTTGGGGCCCAAGGCAAGCCCTGTCTATAGACTTACACTAACACTCCCGGAGTCAATGGCGGAACAGTGGATGGGTGTGTGTTTGAGTGGTGGTTGTGTGGCACAGGATGGGAGACTGGGGCGTGGGGGTTGGGATGGGAGCAGTTCAATATCAGCATTGTTTACTTCATCTTACAACTGAAACAGCAAAGCCAATAAGGCAGCAGGGCAGGCACAGAGCTAGGTTAAAGCACCAATTACCACTTTTGTTCATTTAGAAATGAGAGTTTGCTGAGAGGGAACACCAATGTTAGAGCTCAGAGATTGAAACAAAGCGTGCCAAAAAGAGTGCAGAGGCAAGGAAAGGAGCAACAGTCAGACCTGGTTGAAATATGAAGACTCAGAAAGCCTCTTGCACAGAATTGCGTTACATTAGTGCATCGGATGACACTACAAGCTCCCCTGAACCACCATGAGAAGTGGAAATATCTGAACTCTAGCCTACTGGTTGAACATTAACAGAGAAGTTGGCTGCCAAGATCTACCCTTCCTAATTGCACGTTTCAGTGTGACAGCGGCATGCACACCGACAGTACAGAGCAGTTAGCTCTGTTTGAAGGTGAATCCACATTGGCCTTAGATCTACCCACCCCCCCACCCCCACCCACCATTATTTTCAGAATTAGTGTTAATAAAAGATGACTTGCGTAACATGTGAGAGCTGTTTGCTTCAGGGCTACTCTCTATGGAGCCGTATAGACAAAAACAAAAATGAGAGCACGGAGGACGGAGAGGGAGAGGGAGAGAAGAGGAGAGGGAGGGGAGGGGAAAGGGGGAGAGATGGGAGGCTGGAAACAAAGAAGGTTTGCATGCTGAAGAATACATACCCTGCTTGGCTACAATCTCGATAGGGCAGGACAGAAAAAACACTATAGAAGGATCTTCTGCCACTGACAAGGACTATCCTACAAGACAAAATGATAAATAAACTAATTAAATTGACCTTATGTGTGTGCAGAACACACAAGAGCAGTGTGCAGAGATGATGAGATATTAAATGACCAAGGACAGGAAATAAGGACAAAGGACCCCATTTCTACAGTCCGTCATGGCTTCATCATTGTGTTGAGTTGGGCTTGTCACAGGTCAATGGACCATCAGGACTGTTTAAATGAGGTGCGTTACCTGTGTGTGAACACTTCATTAAAGAAAGACGACACAGCACAGACATAAAACAAGGAGTGCATCTCAGCAATGCTACACATTTCTCCTTTTTTTTCTTGGTTTTCTGGAATTGTCCCTGCAGTGTGTGCAGTGTGTGATCTCTGCTTTGAAGTTCAGTGAGTGTCAGTGCATTAAAGCCTTACACTTCTGCCTTATTCTCTTGTGTATCTGCCTAACATCGTAGCAATAATATGTGGGCAGGAGTGGTTTGTTTTTGGATCAGGCATATTATGTTACGAATAAGAACCGAATTTCAGCTGACACCGATCAGAGCAGGGCAGTTGGCTGTCCCCTTGTTGTGCCTGAGCTTGTGATAAAATAACGTCTCATGAAAGTCGTCTCATCAAAGAAGAAACAACAAACAAACAAATGAAAACAAACAAGGACTTTAGATAGTCTTCAGCTGCCACTTAAAATCCCGCTACGTCCTGAGCACAACAAACATCACAGCTTTTTCTCTCCTCACTTTTAGGTCCACCAAAACCAGGGCAAGGAGTCCTTTTCCACTCTCCTTGTTTCCCATATGCTATCTATCATTTATCACCCACAGGCGCTGTAGATATTCAACTCAGTGCTCCTTCTTCATTTTGAGAGCACAACAGCACAACCATGTTAAAGACGAACCCGTAAAAATGGACAAACTAATCCTTCTGACAAATAGCAAAGTGCAAACGTGTCAATTATTTCAAGCAAAAGAGGCTTCTTTGCGTCATGGAGTCTTAAAACTAAACCTCATGAGGTGAAGAGGTTAAAACTACACTCTGCAAACAATGAAGATGAGCCATGCTCTACTAAAACCTACTAGTTATTTATAAGCTCACATAATTCATGTCCTTCACCACAACACAAGAGTGAAAGATTACCTCAAAACACAGACTTCTCTCAAACTTTCCCTCAAAAGAGCTACAGTATAAACCATGCTGACACATCCCAAATGAGGCAGTAAATTTGAGACTTTGATTGTGAATTGGTAAATTCAAAATTTGGAGGCCTGATTTTGGATTATGGTGATTGTTGTGTAGTGAAGTGTGTGAATGAGTGTGGGATCAACCTTGTACAGAAAAGTGAGGTTAATTCTGTCAGATAAGATACAGACCATAAATCCTAGAGAGCGCTTTAACTTCTGGACAGCCTGCTTAAATGGCAATAGTCAGGCAGACATTTAAAATGGCAGTAACCTGAGGTCAGGTCACAAAGCAGGCATTATCTCAAACAGGTTTAACAGTAAATCTGCACAAACACAGCCTGGGCAGGCATGGCGTGGTGTGGTGTGAAGAGGACAACCTGTTCTTGTGTCGGGTTCACATGGGTGTGTCCGGTGATAAAGCACTTTATTATGTCTGATTTACCATCTTAATGAGTTAGTATGCATGCATTAGGACAAAAATAGATTCCTGTGAAAATGTCCATCTCAAAATGATCACAACAACATTCAAATGATTCATCTGAAGAATGCCAGTGAGGCCACAGACACTCTGTGTTGGGGTGCATACCTTCTGTTGCGCACATCATGCTGCCTCATATTCTTGATGAAGTGGACCTTCTTGAAACTCTTTGGTCGGGGTGAACCTGATAAGGTTCGGCACCTGAGCAACAAAAAAAAAGAAGAGAAAGAAATGGAGAGCAGAGGGGAAGAGAAAAGAATTCATCACTACAATGTCACTTGGTGTGTTTGTCTGTGTGTGTGTGTGTGTGAGTTTGTGTTGGGGGGGGGGGTTGTGTTTGTGAGATTTGCCTCGTCACTGTGTGACGTTCCTCGGGTTCTGTTTGCAGACGCCATAATTAAGTTAAATCTGAGTCATCGCATAAGCAGACCAGGCAGCTGTTGTACCTGCGGAGAGGAGCGTTCTCCTCAATGTCCTCCAACGTTTCCAGCGAGGAGCGCTGAGAGATGAGCCTCCGCCTGGAAAGATGAACGCAACAAGAAAGTCAGACAAAGGGAGTGGGGGGGGGAGGAGGAGGATGTGGTTTTGGATGTCTGCTTGACAAAACCCAGCTCCGTCTTCAGAAAGGATTTGCTCAGTGTAAATCATGTTCTGAGGAGCTAACAGAATGCTGTGTAACTCAAGTGTTGTCAAATAAAATTTGATTGCTTATGACACCGTTTTATTTGGAAACTTTCGCTCAAACCCAGGATGACAACAACTCTGGAGACATAAAAAGGGTGATGAGAGCAGCACAGATGTTGAATTTCAAAAGGAGGTTTGTGTGTTTCTGAGTCTAAGAAGCGAATGATCTCTCACACTGGCTTTTATCAACGCTCCAGGAGAGTTTTGTTGTGCCACAAATGAATCGCATTTCATCTTGAAATGCACTGAGCTTCATTAGATGTCCCCATTATAATAATGTGAATCCTCTTGGAAAAAGTTCCAATAGAAAAATGGTGTCACAGTGTGTATTCTGCAAATCTGTGAATGAAACTCTGTGAAAGCACATGTTGCAGTTCATCACTGACATCCAAACCTCATCAGCCAAGCATGCGCTGAGTCCTGAGCAGTATTCTACACTGCTAAGCTATGGACCACTCCACAACCAGTCCAGTGAAAAGGGATCTGCCAGAGGAGGCCATTGAGAGCTCCTTGTCACTCTAAGCAACACCTTAGCCGTTAGCTTATTGGCTGATGACATGGGATGACAAAAAAATGTCCATGAGGCCTCTTATTATGGGCTGTACTGTAAGTTCACAACAACAAGTTTACTCTAAGACAATTAGCATTTAGGTTGGGCAATAGGCATTAAAACCTCTTTTGATTTCAACAAACAGAAGACTGGAGACGTGCTTTCACTGTCAGTTAAACTTTGCTCAGTGCTGAGCCAATAAATTACAAGATAAACAACGTCGACTGGGACTCGTGCAACCGCAGCAGGGTGTGACGGCTAGCTGACTGGCTGTGGGGATGAAGAGAGAGGGTGGCCACTGACACAGGGGGGTGGAGTGACGTCTGTGGGGAGTGATGAGCTCCCCGGGGGTTGTTGATGCTCCACTTTGAAGGTCACCTTCGGTAGATGTGAGTGATTGATGAGAGCCCTAGATGGTCAGATGGACCAATCACAAAAATGCTTCTGAGGGGAAACTGCTCTACTGATTCTAAAAGGCAGGTTCTCAAGCCCTTACTGTGAAGGGTTAAGTTTCAACAATTAAGTCTATATGCCAAGAGGCCAGAATTAAGCTCCTGACAGGGTTAAAGGGTGAACGGTTTCTAAGAACTAATGTGTTGGTTACATAATCTAGTATTTGCCATTCCTCTTAGCCATTAGCCTACAAGTGGGCATGAACCTTGACATTGGTTATGCTACTTCTTTTGACCACAGAAAACTGGCTAGGCAGTACAACCAAGCTACAAGAACACTGCAGGTCAGAAGCTGTGGACACTTGGTGTAGGCTACACTCCCTTGCCTTACTGACACACAGCCAGAGGGCCTGACATTTCACACAGATTTCTGTGCTCTGGGTGCAGTGACCATATTGTATGCAAGATGACAACAATAACAAACTTATTTCACAAGATAAGGTGATAACATTTTGTTAGAGATTCAACTCGTCCTCAAATACTCAATCTAAATCTAAATCTTGAATCTTGCCCCTATGATTAAGCAACAGAGGGGTCTTCAAGTCATGTGGCTGCCTTTAGGACAAACAATGGAAAAAGTATAACCTCCTCTGCACATTACTCATTGACGACAGACATGCCTGTTTTATTTACATTTCAGAAGAGTCTGATGAATCATTTCAAAAGCTGTTGCTACAATTTGACAACGACAAGTAATAGAACACCAGCAAGCCCCTCCAACACAGAGCCACACACTGAACCTCCGAGGGCAGCCAAATTAATCTACAGGAATAAAGCACTAAAAAACTTAAACAAAGAAGACCCCTGTCTGACTCCTAAGCTCTCATTTCCTCTTCCACAAAGGGCTACGTCAGACACAGCTAGGAATCCACATGAAACAATTACATTAGGCAAAGTATTAGCTGAATATATTAAAAAAAAAAACTTTGATCAGAGTGTTCCGATCTAGTTGGGATTCAATTTGCAATCTCTCCAGAAAAAGACTTGCTTTATTCTGAGGGTTGAAGCCAGTGCACACACAGGCGAGTTGGCAGTCTGCCAGTAACACTTTCAACCATGTGCTAATCCAATCCTGAAGGGCGGTGCTTTTTTAAAAAATAACAACAATAATAATCCAATAACAGGTACCAAGATATGAAATTAATCAACAGGTGGAGAAAATCACATCTGTTCCTCAGAGCTCTGGCTTTCCAAAAATAAGCAAAGGCACTGTGTTCCTCTCTGACAGAGGAAACATCTTCTACTTAAGGTTCTTTATTAAATGGTATTAGGATCCAATCAGACTACATAAACAACAGATTTATTTTTTTGAAGGCCCTGGAAAAGTGCTTTCAAATTGCTTTCCTGAACAATCCGTCCTCATCTTATGTAATCTCACAGAAATGGCAACGATGACTTCAGTCAACCACACAATAATGAAACGGACATGATCCAATCTCACTAAATTCCTTGGGCCTTCCACAACCGACCTGTGCCAGTTAAAATGTCTAACCAAATCCTTGCACAGCTTTCCCATGGATGTCATATGGAAAAAGGCGGAAAAGGCATCCAATTAGGAGTCACATTCATTTTCACTCACTGTGTGGATAATTGCATGTGTGTGCCTTTCTTTCAGCTCAATGAGTCGGCATGACCAAGGCTAAACTGAGAGGCCGAAAAGGAGAGGAAGAGAGACAGAGAAAAAGAGTGCATTTGTTATGCACTGTCTCTTCTCCCGAGCATGTTGGCAGCGCATCTAAGATCCTGAAGTGTTCCTGGCTGGGAGAGGCAGGCTCGGAGTCTGGCTGCTCTGAGACAGGAAGTGGACACTGGAAGGAGGGAGAGGCGGTGGTGGGTGGGGAGGGGTGGGGGTTGGGCATCCTGCCTCCTCTCTGCCAGCAGGAACCTGCGTTCCCTTTCACCAGCTGCCCCCCCTGAGAACAAGCCAGACTCTGTGCAAGCGGGCCTGGGAGCTTCTACCACTCCAGGCAGGGGTAGGCAGTGGGTGGTGGGGTGGTGGGGGACTCATCCACCTACACTTTAACCAGCACACAGTGCTTCCAAAAGGATCTTTTTCGCTTGAGGGCGATTCAAATCCTGCTCTACTTTAGTCCCTGTCCCTCATAGGGCCGTGTGACCATTACTCAACACATTGCCTGGTAGGCCATGCCAGCAACAAAGTGCTATTCCATAATATAATCTGAGCACTGGAGGAAACACCACTTGCTAATGAGCATGTGCAGCTGGCCAGGCCTGCGTCTGAAGAGAAGACAGCAGACCTACAGCTGGCCACATGAGAGACCTGTGAGAACAGGTCATCAAATGCTGCGGGGGAAAAAATAGACCCCTAAACATGTGGCCTGGGGAAAAAAAGTTCAACCTTCAAACAGCCAGTTTGAGAAAATTAAGGCAATAAACAGAGTGTGCAGAGAGAAAGAGGACAAGTGAGGAAAAAAAAACTCTCTCTCCCTCTCTTTCTCTCTCTCTCTCATCACCCCCACCCCAGTTTCATATTTCTCCATGCCACTGTAACAATCAAAAAGCAAACAATGAGGGGCAGGCGGTGTGCATACGGGTCGGGGACTGTGGGCTCTAACGTTACAGGGTGTTTATGTCCAGTGCTCCAAGAGGACAGCAGGTGTGGAGCAGGTGCTACGTGCTCAGCGCTCACACACACACACCAGACCCATGCACTGGAGACCGCTGGACTGAACACCGTCCAAGAAGCTCACAAAAGTGCTGTGTAAACACTGTTTATGGAGGGGCTGAGTGGAAGAAAGACTGAAAGAGAGAGAGACAAAGAGAGAGAGACAGAGTGTGAGCACTGACCACTTTCAGTGTTGTGTTGCCTTCATTACAAGAGCAATCTGCCTTCCCCTGACAAAACATCAAAACACAAAGTTATAACCCATGCAATGTGGACACAAAGGCAGACCCCTGCAATGGGAATGTGTTCTTTCATCAGCATTGATTTCTAATGACCATTAAAAAAAAAAAGACT
>JAUCNH010000107.1:5020966-5032456 GCA_032353275.1 Sardinella hualiensis | reverse complement strand
AAAAGGTGAGCGGACCCTGAGGAAGATTGTGGATATCACAGATTTTTTTCCGGGATTCCACAGAAATAATAGGCTAACCTAGCCTATTCCAAAGGAACATTCTCACGATTAATAGCTAACTAATCCTAAATTGAATGTTGGTGATGAATGGGGCCTACAAATCACTTAACAGTAGTCCAACTCAGGCTTGGCCTATATTATGGCAGACCTTAGGTAGGCTATAGTGCACATACACTAATCCATACATAAAAGTATTCGAAATTGATATAGGCTATTGCTTAGGTATACGGCCATTACTGCACCGGTGACTATTGGAGAATATTGGTAAAATGGAATTTAAGATGATGAAAGAGCGCCACACATCGGCAATATGTAGTATAGGCTATATAGCACCATTCCCCTTGACTCTCCTCTGCTCAATTGGACACGAATCCGGCAAAGAGACGCTGATTGTCTCCGCAGCTATCCAACGCGCGAGGTAACAGGGACCTGGCAATGATCTCACTGGAGCTCAATTTTAATGTTTTGACAAGGGACCTGTCACATTATCTGGAAAACCAAGTAAAAGTTGGGCTTTTCGGTTCTGGAGTAGGATTGTCACTGGTGCTCGGCTTCAGCGCAGCGTATGCCTGCTACTACTTGATCTCTATAGCAAAGGTAGGGTGGCAGATAAATGTCTTTTCGGCCACTGAGACAATCCACTGAGACAAACCTATAATTTCAGTAGAACATGAAAAGTAGACAATATAAACGATTTCTGCTACGATGGTTTGCGCCATTCACCGGCATTCGAGAAGGCATTCACCCGGTCAGGAAACGTGTAGCCTACTGTCCTTGGTCCTGAACTAGTCTTCATCTAAATAACGCTATTGATGATTTTTTTAAACGAAATTAATCGTTTGTACCTTACTTGTCACTGTTTTTGTTATGATTTTGCAAGGGACTTCTCTTCCTTGTAGTCCTGCGTCTTAATTATAGTCTGTCATCCTGGCTACGCCTAATTTTAATGTTAACAATATTTGTTAAAGACTATAAATAAATCTGAAATTAATTAACTGTTTTGTTTAAGAGTAGCCTAAGTAGAGTTCCATCTTTCCGCAAGTGCTGGCCTGCAGAGTTGGTTGGACATCTGCATTGCCTAGGCACTTTTTGGTTTGGTATTGGCCGGTCTGTTTGCTGACTGCAACGCTCTGAAATAAAAAATTTACACTGTTTTCTGTCTGCTTTACAGAAGCCAAAGCTCGTTGCTGGTGGCGAAAAGTTCTACAGATTTCTGAAGGAGCAATGTCCTGTGGTGTCAGAGACGTACTACCCCACCTTCTGGTGCTGGGAGAGCCGAGTTCAGACGCTGCTTAGACCTTTTGTCACAGCTAAACCGGGGGTCGCCTACCGGAAGTAAGATATTTTAATATTTTCTTTCTAGTGAATGACAAATACCATAGTAGTTATTAGTATTAGAGGGATTAGCAGGAGTAGGGCTGCTAGTCCGTGATGAAACTAAGAGAAGTTTATCAGCAGTTCCACTATTTCAATCAGTTTCATAATGAATGACACACAAGAGTGGAAACAGTGCTTTGACTGTCATCACACCTGACATTCCAAGAGCACTAGACCATAGGTTAATTAACTTCTTCACAAGTCTAAGTTATATTTCAGTAGCCTGAAATATACAAGTATGTAGGCTACCTGTTATTCAGTGTTTTGTCACCTGCTAGAATAACTCTCTTTGATAAAGCTACAACAGACCCAAGCTTGAGCTTTATGGGACAAGTCAGGTCAAGGCACCAAGCTACGGGATGCTTTAATCACCCTCTAGCACAATATTTCTGGTTGTTTGATACTGCTGTTCAGCCAAGGCTTAGCTAAGAGATGAAAGGAGCCTTTGTGTGGAGATGTAGGATCAGGCGTTCTGTGTTGCTACAGAGCATTCCTGTGGAGATTATGTGTGTAACTTTTAATGCATTTGGGAAAATTAATTATGCTTGTTTATCCCCTAATCGTGACATCAGCAGAAAGTTGATATGGGTGTGTTGTCACAGGCTCAATAGTTTAACGTGTCATCTCATGTGTCCAAAGGGTGGCGTGGCAATAATGCAACATTTAAATTAGTTATATAAGAGTGATTATTTACAGTGGAAACCACACTGCAAATGAACTTCCTTGATCCTTAAGCATCTACACACCATATCTACACACTGCAGACAGAAGGTTTTGAGTTACCTATCAGAAGTGTAATGACCTACTGTACATGTGCCTGGTCTCTGATGTGTGATCACATAGTTATGATATACAGTAGCTGTGTATAAAGTCAGCTGCGGAACCCTCCCATGTTGCCTGTCATACACACACTACACACATACAGTACAGCATCATGCCTCTGCAGCATTCCATACATACATCCACAACCTGACCTCGACTGAGCATACCAGTGGCTCCTCCAGTCCACTGCATGCTCACAGCCTCGCGTGTGAAATTGAAACTCGTGGGTGAAGGCTGCACCTTGCTCTGAGTCCAGTGTGTGTGAGTGTGTGTGTGTGTGTGTGTGTGTCTCGGAAACACGTGAGCTATGTTCTGATCTCGTTCGCCCTGTAGAAATTGGGGACTTAACATGTCTATTAAAAGGTCCTGTTCTCACTGAGGGAGTAGGGCAGTGCCAGGGCCACGGCTGATGGCGGCTGCTCAGCCTGACCCCAGCTGCATATTTAATGGAGCCTCTGAAATTTCATGCCGCTCTGTCAGCTTTAGCCAAAGTCCCACAGAGAGCCCTGGTCTGCTTTTGGCCAGAGTATTAGTCCTATGGGGCAGGGGAGCGACAGGCCCAGGGGAAATAAGCCGCCTGCAAGGCAATGTACGGCTGAGATTTAGGCTCTGGGCGCATTTCCCTCAACATGATTGAACAGGGGACAGGTGTTTGCTGGAAAGACACTTAGACATTCCTGTAGCTTTTTTCTTGTCTTTTAGCCTTTGACAAAACACAGTGTTCACAATCAACTTTTATAATACTCCAGTGTGTTAGGGAAAATGAATGTGTATTGTAAAAATTGTGTATGTGTGCTTTTAAAACTATGTCCATATCCATGTACTTTGATCAAATACAAAGAACACATTGGTAACATTCGGACTCTCTAGAATGAAAGTCAGCACATCATGAATCATATCTCTCTTTTTCTGGTCACCTTTGTAACCTATTTGAAGGTGCATCAGTCACTGAATAAGCGTGTGGAAGGATACACAAGGTTATGTGTGGCTTCATCTGTGTGCATGTGTGTGTGTGTGTGTGCGTTTGTGTATGTGTGTGTGTGTGTGTGTGTCTTTCTTTCTGTCCTGGGTGTCTGCAGTGAGCTCCTTAAAGCTCCAGATGGAGGCCAGATCTCTTTGGATTGGGTGGACAATGACGAGAGCACCTCTTACCCGGATACGTCCAAACGGCCCACTGTCCTGCTGCTCCCGGGCCTGACTGGCACCAGTCGAGAGTCCTACATCTTGCACATGGTCCAGCAGAGCCGTGATCTTGGCTATAGGTAGGCATTCTGGAGTCAGTCCCTCACACCGGACAACTCGGTCATCGTTCCTCTTTTTGAACAATCAGTGTGATTTAAATCCATCTATTTTTCCACATTTGTTTGTGTTCGTGGGTTATTTGAAGATCAACTAATGGACTATAATGCAAGCAGTAATTTATGTAAGCATTTAATAATAGCCCAAAGGTGAGTTCATGCATTCTTATCGCACACAGGGAGATTTTCCTAATCCAGTAAGGGAATTTGTAATCTGACTATGGTATTTCAACAGAGTAGACATATGTTCTGCATTCATCATCATTGCAGTGCCCTGCCGTGCCTTGCCGTGCTGGTGGGGGGTGGGAGAGAGAGCTGTGTCATAGTCTGGCTCACAGGCAGGTGCACCTCAGGAGGAGCGGAGCAGAGCAGCTTTTCTGGCAGGGCTAAAGAGCTGAGTCTGGCACAAAGCAGCAGGGCTGCAGAGAGATGCACTTTTCCCTCTCTGGATGAGAGGAGAGACCTCATTCTTCTTCAAATGGCGTTTAGAGCAATGATGCAAAGACAGGCAGGCCAGAGAGAGGGAAGGAGAGAGTGAGAGAGGGAGAGGAAGAGAGAGAGAGAGAGAGAGAGAGAGAGAGAGAGAGAGGCAAGCTCAGCATCTTCTCTTTTCCATTCTCTGGGCTTAATGAATTACAGCTTACGCTTAAAACCAGCTTTGCAGCTTACTAAGTGAAGCTATCCGGCACTGCGGAGAAAGCAGACCACTCTCCCCTCGCTTTGCTGAGGCCCACTCGGTGCAGACTGCCATTCTCTGATAACCAACAGCATGTGATCACATGGCGTCAAAGCAGTTACTGTTTCCAGCTGATAAAGAGCAAGAACGATTCAAACACGAAATGTATTCCACATACACTTAATAGCAAGGTATAGTCCTTACTATGTAATTACTCTTTCATCAGGTCATTACAACAGACCTCTTTGAGTTTGAGCACTGAAATAGTTTACAGAAGGTTGGAGAGGCCATAGAGTGTAATATATACAGTATTTTTCCTCTCAATGTAATGTACTGTATGTGGGCAGTGTTTCAAGTAATTGCAATTAAGCATATTTAATGAGGTTACTTTTGCTTTTTTTACTTTTCAACGTTTGCATGTCCATCTTATGATGTGCTAAATATTAACACAAAACAGGGTGCATTACAAGTAGAGCAAGGGTGCATTAGTGGGTCCTGGTATTTCACTATGCCGGTGTGATGAGGGCACCTCCTTCATCAGGGCTTCACTGAATTAGGGCCACTGAAGTCCAGACACGCCTTTCACTTCATAGTGCAGATTAATCAAATGTCAATGCCAGAAACAACCACAAATACACCACAAGATAAACCAAAGGAAGTTTGTGAACAAAGCACCACCAATATCTGTCTTGCTTAGTGCGTCTTTTCAGGTTATTCAAGGTCATGGATAAGAGGGTTGACCCCTTTGGTTCGCAAAGTGCAGGTTAGGTCAAGAGTAGGACATAGGAAACACCCAAGGAAGGGATAATAGAAGGTGTTCCCTTAAGACTGCAAGTAAGGGATAATTCTTCTGCAAGGCGGTCATTATCGAGGAATAAACCCCATAGGACCCTAACGCAAAGGGGCTTATTCCACAGTAACGACTGCCTCGCAGAATGTTATGCTGTTTATTACATCAATCAATCAGTAGCAATAAACTATTGTTCATTATTATCTTCATTGGCATTTTAGACAATCTATTATATTTTAAGATATAATAGCTTCAGCAAAAAAATAGCTTTAACTTATATAACTACTAAGTCCATTATGTTGGAAAGGCCCATTGAAGTGAACGCATCATTCTATATCATTATGATAAGGCGTGTAAAAAATAATAAATCATTCACCATGTCTGTGGCTGGGGTTAAGTGCACTCTAGTCTGCTGGTCCTATAAGAATGCTGTGTTTACCACATCTGGTTTAAAAAAACAAAAAAACACACACACACACGCCAGTAGCACTGAACTGCCACCGTGTAAAGCCATAGAGGCCTTTAGATTCTAAAGAAGAATGGAGCGAAAAGTATTGTTGTCAATATTGGCATTGAAATAGGCCTAGACGTCGAGTTAACGTAGACGTTGATGTAGACATAAACGTAGACGTAGAGTTAAAATCACCATCAGTTGGATTGATCAGAGATTCCCTACATAATTTCTGACTTTGCCTGACTTCCAACTGATAATATACTGTACGAAATGGGCAGTGAGGAAATCATATGTTTACCTTTATTGCACAGTTACACAATCTTGCTGCAGCATTCTGTAGTTTACAGGCGTTTCTATAACTCTGCACCACTGCCACTTGATTTTGAAACTAGTAGGCCCCAGTTTTTGGGTTGTTAAAAGTATAAGTGTGAGAGGGCAGACTAGAATTGAAATGATATAGGAGAACAGGGCCAGGGTGGAGTAGAGGTACTTTTTGCCTGAAACTTTGATCTGTTCCTGCCTGGTGACAGGAAATGGTAAGCTTCTGCACAAACGGGTGTGGTTGGGGTGAGATGTTCTACGGTAGCTGTTAGCGGACGCCATCATGCATTAGGTCACGTACACATTCACCCCTAGTCTATTCTTTTTTTCTCTGTTGGTCTGTTTGTGCAGTTTCATTTCCTGTTATCACATTATCAGGAAAGGATCTTTTCTTAAAAAATAAGCAAAGCATTAACACTGAGAAATATGTCAGCAGCTTACTAACGAGCAACTGTAAGATGGATTCAACCTTCATGATTCTGCTACATTCCTTGTCCTTGTCATCTATCCTTTAATTCCAGAAAAGTCTATGTGTCTGTCAGTTTTTCGCACGTTTGTGGACGTTGTGCACGTTTCGCAACAGTTTCTTCAACCAACTTCACACTGTGTGTTGTGCTATGTTGTGCACTGCACGAGTTATTAAAAACATGCTGAATTACTTTAAAATGCAGACTGAATGGCACTAACTAATACACAGGTCTTGGGGGGGGCAGAAGTAAGGAAGGGCCAGGGACAAAAAACTGCATTATAAAGCCTCACTGACTGCTCTGGATTTGAGTTATTGCAATATACTGTATGTGGGCTCCTTGAATGTCTCTGCTTTAGTTTGTTTTGATGGCATGGACTTAAACAGTAACTGAATACCATGGTTACATGTGTAATTGTAATTATTTTTTCCAAATTTTTACCGCACTTTAATTCCGATGCCAGTATTTTGCATTTGTATTTTGCTGTGTTTGCTACATATTTTTGATGTAGCCTTCCTCTTCCTACCTCCACATCTCCAAAATGTTTTCCAAAATAGCTCTGCTTATTTGTGGCATATTTAGCCCTGCCTCATGTTATTACCAGAATATTCTATGTCAGACACATGTCCCATTTGTGTCGTCTTTTTGTCACGTTTCAGATGTGTGGTGTTCAACAACAGAGGAGTGTCTGGAGAGAAGCTCTTGGTAAGGCCATGATGTTATGGGTAAATATGACTGTGTTTATATTAGGGGTCTCTCTTTGACTCACAAGGAAGGTCTAACCTTGAAGCATCAGCAACAGAGGAGGGATTAAGCATTTATGTGTGTGTGTGTGAGTGTGTGTCAGTTTCATTGGTCATGTGGACTTGTGCGCTTGTGTTACTGATGCATACACATTTGTATCTGTTTGTGTGTGTGTGTGTGTGTGTGTGTGTGTTTTTGTGTGTGTTTCCTACCCGGGTATGTGCGCAGGTGTGTGCGTAGGTCTGTGTGCGTGTGCGTGTGCGTGTGTGTGTGTGTGTGTGACTGTGTGTTTCCTACCAGAGTGTGTGCGAAGGTGTCCACTGAGAGCGTCCCGTCGGCGGCAGGCGTAGCTGCACATGGGGCACTTGAAGGGCTTCTCTCCCGAATGGAGCTTAATGTGGCGAAGCAGGTTTCCTTTCTGGGTGAAGGAGGCACCGCACTGCTGGCAGTGGAACGGCCGCTCTCCTACACCACACAAAAACACACACACACGCACACACACACACGCATATCACATACTCACACATATCACACACATACACACACACAGGCCATCAAAGGTGTCACCCACAGCGAGAACTGGCAGACGCCACACTTTTTCATTGTTCTGGGTGCCCCTTCTACACTAGGCGAAGGCACTTCATCAGACGTGATAAAAACAACATCGACAACCTCAAGAGAACTGTGCTGGAGAAGCAACACTTTTGCAAAGGGTGTGTGTGTGTCTGTGTGTGTGTGTGTGTGTGTGTGCCTAAAGGTGCCATGCTTAGCACCAGAGTAAATGACTATACATTGCTGAGAGATATGGTGCTTGTTTGAAGAGACTATTGGTTTATGCTCCAATATATAGTAATGCATGAACATGAACAAGCATTTTTTGTTTTGCTTTGTTTCACTTTTTTAGACATAACATTTCAGTAAGTGAAAATTAAACATCTGCAAAGACGTAATTGAAGCAACTGAAATCTTGTAAAGCCAATCCATGTAAGACCTAGGGATGGCTATTTCACATTAACATAATTATGTCAATGCCTTCCAGCTCAAATCAAATCCACTAGTTTCCAAAGACCTGTTCTTTCCCTTTCTCTCAGAAAGACAAAACCTGACCAGTGACCATCATATTAAGAGTCTCATCAAGTTAACATAACTCAGTATTCATACCTCTTCTCTATCAGCTGAAATAGTCTGCATTAACCAATGGGAATCCATTTCCTGATTCCCCACTGTGGTGCTAAGTTATTTTAACTCAATCGAGTTAGTACAGTACAGCCTACTCAAAATCAATCAATCGATCAATCGATCAATCAATCGATCGATCAATCAATCAATCAATCAATCAATCAATCAATCAATCAATCAATCAATCAATCAATCAATCAATCAATCACCTTAGTCAGGCCAGGTCATTTACTCTAAGATACTAAGCTCTAACTTGCTTCTAACAAGGATGCATTTGGTATCGTGTTGACATCTACAGGTTGTTTGACAGTGTTAGTGGAAGTGGACAGTGACAGACAGAGATGATAGTTAACCTGTGTGACTGCGCTTGTGGACCAGAAGCACGTTGAGGCTGACGCAGGCCAGGCCACAGATGTCACAGGTGAGCTTGCTCCCCTGGGCGCCGCGTTGGGAGCCGCCCCACCCTTCCCCGTCCGCTGGCGTGGGGCTATTGTATTTCGCGTAGTTGATGGGCGAGTCCTGGGTGTCGATGAACATGTCCTCTACGCCGTAGTCCACCGAGTCGTCCTCCTTCTCTGCCACATCCTCGCCGCCGTTCATTGCCTGGCTGTCCGTCTCGTGGTCGTCCATTTTCTTGTCCTCCTCAGCGTCTTCGTCTTCTCTTTCTTTCTTCACAAGACACTCTGCTGGAGACAACGACTTTATGGTCACTGACTGACAGAGCTTAATTATCCGGAATTGAATTATCCGGAATTATCCGGAATTGATTCACTCCGGAAATATCCCTGTTGTCTCACGTTGCTCAAGTGCTATCGATAGGTATGAGAAAGACAGATTTTCATGCACGGTAGGCAAAACAGCAGCCAAAGCGAACTAATCAGGGCATGTCAGTTTCGTTTTCATATGGCCTAATCTGCGGTAGGCTACTGGCCAGTTTGCGAATTCGGTCTACGTTGTACCTACTGCTGTCGTTCTGATACCTATCGACAGCACTCCAGGCAACTCCAGACAACAGGGCTATGGGTTGATTCACTCTGGATAAAACCTTTAAAGGCGGGGTATGAAATTCTATTTTGTGGCCATTTTTGCGAAATTACTTGAAATCCTCTTCATCAACCACTCACTGCTACCTAGCTGGAAGCACTGATATGAAAATTAAACATGTCAGTCATCTGTGGAACAAACAGGGCTTGAAAAACTATACCCAATCATTTGTCAGACCACCATTCCCCACAGTAGCATGTCAATCAAATGGTTGTACTCTACCATTGGAGGAAAGAGGCCAGGAACGTGGGTGGGACCATTTTCCCTGTGTTTGAGAATTCCATACCCCTTTAAGCTTGATCCTACAGGTAGTGTGGCTAAAAATTTCGATACATGTTGTAGAAAACTACAAATGATCGAAGTCGTAATACACAGTAGTAAGTGTTTCCAGCACATCAATTACAAAACTGGTTTCAAGAATGAATCTGACCACGATCTAACCTTGATGATGATTAAGCTGCAGAAACAAAAATGTTTCAACTCGGTATGGAAGACACACAAGCGCCTTCATGGAAAGCTAGCATGTTCATGGAGATAACAATGAGTGCTAGCAATGTCTGCTAAAGTAGATTCACCAAAGTCTTCACACGAATAATTCACGGTGAGACTGATGGAAAAATCACACGTATACTCTGGGTGAGAAAAGCGTCTGTGCCTGTGATCATGCCTGTCTACCGTAGGTATAAAGTGTCTGGGGGAGGTAAGATGTCTTAAAAAGATGGTGTGAAACAAGATAAGATCAGAGCATGCAGAATAAAAAAACTGCTGGCGCCTTGCCGAGATCAGTATTGCTGGCAGGGGACAAGAGTACTAATTGAATCATCATTATCTTCTAACCCAAAAAAAAAAAAAAAAAAGTTAGTCACAATTCCCGGCACTTTTTTTTTTTTTTTTTAAACCACCATGTACCTACAGTAAGCAAGTTCTATTTCTGCATCGTACTAGTCAACAAGTAGCAACTGTAAACAAGTGTTACTTTTGCCAGCAAGCAAATGTGCTCTCTTTGGAACAAAATGGCCTCATCCTTCATAAAGCTTGACAAGGATTCCTAGTAGTAAGCCATGACGGAGTTCGAAATGGTCAAACCCATAGACAAATTCTTGACTCGTACATTTTGTTAACTTTTCTATTTGGGGTTGGAAATGCTCCAAATGTTGACCTCAGAGTCCCTTAAATACAAATGAGACCAAATGTCCTCTCCGCTGGTCAGCAGTCTGACACCTGTGGTTGTTCACATACGCCGCTTCAAAGCTAACAACCCTAAAAAAAAAAAAAAAAAATCAGGCAACTAATAAAACGCCTTTTGGGGCTTGAAGATGACTCTCCACATGTCCCCCTTTGCCCTCTAATTGTTGATTGAAGTTATTTTGGTCTCTAAAGTATTTCTGTGTTAACGCGTCATGTCCATCCTCTGGTTTCGCCGTTCGTTTCGGGGTTGGTGTCGAAAAACAAAAAAAAAAAAAAAAAGAAAAAGGCGCATCACCCCTGACCCACACAGTCTAAATTGCCTGTGGTCCTGTGTGCTCGCTCCACCTGCCTAGCGCTGAGAGATGCTCCAGCGACCACACTGTGGTCACGGTGGCGGCTAGGAGGATGAGAAGTGGCTCCTTCTGCTAGGCAATGGCTCTTGAGGTGCGATGGAAACTAGAGGTGGGGAACTCGCCCTCGAGTTTGTGCACAGCAGCAGCAAAAAAAAAAAAAAAAAAAAGGATTCGATCAGCGACTGGGCCTTAAACCACGCGCGTACCTCGCACAGTCGCAGATTCTCAACTGTGCAGCTGACGTTCTGGTCGGAACCCCCAGACCCATTCGGAGGAAAAGAAAAGAAAAAGAGAGAGAGAGAGAGAGAGAGAGAGAGAGAGAGACACACACAGAAAATAACGGCTTCCAAATGCCACACGCGTTGACATGGGTCTCGTTTGCAGAGCGTGAAACTGCACACGGTTTCAAACAGCATAGCTTGGGACCTGTGCATGTGTGGGGCAGTGTGAGAGTTTGCCTGTGTTTTATGTGTGTGTGTGTGTGTGTGTGTGTGTATGTGTGTGTGCGGGTCTGTGCATGCGCGTGTGTTTTGTGAGTTTGTGAGTGTGTGTTTCTTTGTGTGCATGTGCTTGTGTGGATGCAAGTGTGAGATTATGAAGTAAAGTGTAAAAGGGTATCTCTGCATGCATTTACACTGTGGTGTGTGTGTGAGTGTGTGTGTGTGTGTGTGTGTGTGTGTGTGTGTGTGTGTGTGTGTGTGTGTGTGTGTGTGTGTG
>JAUCNH010000107.1:4991834-5002572 GCA_032353275.1 Sardinella hualiensis | reverse complement strand
CCAGTGATACCTGGGGCTAGAGGAGACACACACATAACACACACTATCACACTATAACACACACACACACATACACACATATACACTATCTCTCACACACACACACACACACACACACTCACACACACATACACACATATACACTATCTCACACACACACACACACACACACACACACACACACACACACACATACACACACACACACACAAACACACTCACTATCTCACATGCACACACACACACACATAAAACACACACACTATCTCACTCACACACACACACACACACACACACACGTGCACTAAGCTGAGCTCACCTTATCTGAGAGGAGGGGGAGGCGCATGCTCTCCAGGTGGCTGCCCTCCTGGCTGAAGATGAAGTGGCCCTCCTTGGCTTTGGGGATGATGAAGTGCAGCTGCACCTCCTCGCCCAGCATGGACGAGCAGAAGGTGAAGGCATGGAAGGTGCACTCGGAGAGCTGAGGGCAGAGTACAACACACACACACACACACACACACACACAGAAATGTTAGAACAGGATATGACTCATGTACAATAGAGGCTATAACCACCTAGTGAGCCGTTAGTTGTGGCTGAGGTACTCACCTGGGTGGCGGGACTGGCTTCACAGTAATGGTGACAGTGCTCACAGTGGTGAAAGGCATTGTGGGCCGCGTATGTGCTTAGTCGGATGGACACTGTGTTTCTTTTGGCAGGAGTTTCATTCACAGCTTCAGCTTTCAACCCTGCACACAAACACATAAAACACACATGTATCATTCATTACAGGGACCAAGCCTTTAAGTAGCTGATTAGGGAATTATGTAAAACATTAGTCATATTTGTCAAACAGGTGTTGTTATATTATTCTGTTGTTATCTAAGCAAACAAACTGCTGTCTTTGTTATTCATTACATGGATTAAAGGAACTTGTCTCTATTTCTTTTGTCCTAACAACCAACTATTTGTATTACCTGTTGGCATTTTCTTTGAGTACAAGAGACTGGAGTGCCTGAACTTGGGGTCGCGAGGGTAGGAGTCGAAGGGCATTTTTCTGATTTCCTCCACATCGGGCCACCTGGTGATGGTGGTGGGCGTTCCGTCGCAGGGCTCCGGCACGTCTTCAGCAAGGTCCTCCTCGTCATACACATCCACCTCCAGCAGGCGGATCAACATGCGGAACAGGATTCTCAGAAATTGCAGGTAGGCTCCTGTCTTCCCCACCTGCAGGGAAGTAAAAAACGAACATGAGACAGTTACAAGTGGGCCACAAACACATTATGGTTAAAAATGAAAAAAAAGGTTCAAGAAAAGATCCAAGTAAAAACACTTATTTATTTCACTCTATCACTGAAAAAGAACAGAAGTTCTAGACGAGTTCTACAAATTCAAGAGCAGTTCTAACAGCGGAGGCCTGAGCCAGTGCTAAGGCAGCAGCTTGACTCCTCA
This sequence comes from Sardinella hualiensis, assembly GCA_032353275.1. Classification (NCBI taxonomy): domain Eukaryota; kingdom Metazoa; phylum Chordata; class Actinopteri; order Clupeiformes; family Clupeidae; genus Sardinella; species Sardinella hualiensis. The sequence goes on along the minus strand of JAUCNH010000107.1, from coordinate 5,001,120 downwards.
CCTGTGGCGGCCCGCTCAGGAGCAGCCGTCTTGGGTGTGGGGCGGCGGGGCCTTCGGCATCAGCGTGGTGCTTCCGGGCCCCTGTCCACTGTCTGTAGTAGAGCGACTGGTCTGCGTCACTCAGGTTCCGGGGCAGGGGTGGCCGCAGCGGGCTGCTCCAGGCCACGTCAGCATGGGGCAGCAGCGCCGCCGAGCTGGGCTGGTCCTGAGCGCCCGGTGCCAGCAGCGCGTACGCCGCCCGCGAGAGGACGGCCGTGCGCGGGTACAGGTGACCGCCGTGCCCAGCACTGCGCCACTGCATCTGCGTGGACTGGCTAGGCCGCTGCGTCGCTGATGAAGACGATGGGGAGGAAGAGGACGATGACGAGAAGGAGGAGGTGGAGGAAGAGGAGCAGAGGGAGCGGGCGGCCGAGGAAGAGGGGCCCTGGTGCGAGTCGCACTCCTGCTTGATCAGCCGCGGGGAGCAGCTGACCTCCTCTGCGCCACTGCTGCCCGTCTCGGTCTGGGAAGACGAGTGAGAGGAGACAGAGGCCTTCTGGGAAACGTCAAGCATTCCAGAGGAGCTCACACCATTCTCAGTCAGAGAGCCTGAGAGAGAGACATACACACACACATAGAAAGACAAAGTGTGAGAAGGAGCCCCGAAAACAAAGTTTTTATCCCTCCTCTCATCAGAGCTGTTTACAGTTTACTGTCAGTATGTTTCCAACATCACCAGATCTTTGCATATGCCATAACTCCCACATAATGCATCCAGAATTCTCTAGAATTTTCTAAAAAAGGACAATCTAGAATTTTCCAAATGACATATGCAGATTAAGTATAGTATATACACTCTATTGATGCCATTAGGGATCCTTACATTATTAATCTAGGAGAGATAACTGTCATATATTTTCGATATGGCATGAGTCATGGAGAGAGGGCAATCATATCACACGACCGAGGTGAGCCCGATGTTTGAGGAACTGACCTGAAGCCCTAGTGACAGCGCTGCCGTTGCTGTGGGGTCTCTCCAGGTCCATCGGTCCTTCGTCCGTGTGGCTGGAGCCCTTCTCCTCCTCCTGCTCCTCGGGGAGTCTCGTCCGGGGCTCTGGGACCACACCTTTGGTCACGTAGCTGCAGGCCAGGCCCACCTCCTGCTCCAGGGCGGTGCGGGTCAAGTAGCTGGAGTCGATCAGGCGAAGATCGCAGTACTTCAGGGATCTGCGGAGAGAACACGTCGAGTTAACATTTTGGTTTCAGCCTCATACTTGTCCCCGCAATCTTCATCATACAAAAACAATGCACCTCATGTTCCCACAACTACATACAGTGTAATATGCAGAGTAACACTTTGCATTGTCACACAAGATTTTAAAGGTTTTAAAAGGTGGTTCTAGCGACAGTGTAGATTATAGGGATGATCACCTGGGGAATGTCTCTCCTAATGGGTCTTTTCCTGTGAGGATAACGATGCAGGGCAGGCCCTCCAAGTCTTCGTACGTCTGCGGCACCCACTCTTCGTTCCTGCAACCCCGCCAGGCCTGCAGACACACATTCAGTCACTTAAATAAATTCAGTTACTAAATAACTTCCATGTGTCCAAACTTCAATGTCAAGTACTGATCTTGTTAGCAGCTCATGTAAATACTCTCGACAATCCAAAGAAGAAATCGGAGAGTCTGAATGATTTCCTTATAGCTCTGGAAAAAACATCAGTAATGACTAAAAGCCAATTCTGTCCTCCAACTAGCATGTAACTTGAGACACAGATGAGGACAGTAACTTGACCTGTGGATGCCCTAATATCTCTGTACTGTCTCTGCATGTGTCATAAACCACCCCCTTGTCCTCCCTCCATCCAAAACCGGTAATCACTAGAGAGAGAGTCTCAAAGATTATCGCTGGTGCAGTTACAGTTTCAGAATTTAATGAACAACTTAAGCAAAGAAGGGCTTCGAGGGGCTTCCCTGCGAATGTAAGCTTTAATTTCTTTAAAGTTTCAAAAATAATTTTAGTTTGGTCATCCCTTTATATTAGCAGGTTGTTTGGCATTCTCACTAGGCAACCCAGATAAACGCGAGATTTTGGCGAGATCACTTCCAACATTTCTCTGCATCCCTTTTAGTGTCAAGCCCTCAAGCCCTCCTTCTCCCCATGCCCTCTCACCCTCAGGCGGTTGCAGAAGTGGCGGGGCAGACTGAGTTCTGCGGCGGGGCTTCCCAGGAGCACGGCGAAGCGGTACTGCAGGCCCAGGCGATCGCGGGCTTCCTCCAGGCGCTCGCGCGCCAGCATGGCCAGCTGCAGCGAGGGCACGCGCACCAGCAGCATGTGCCCCCGTCCGGAGGTGCTGCGCCCAGGCCCGCTGATCAGCTCCTCCACCATGGTCAGCGTCTCGGGCGTCACGTGGTCACGCAGCGGGGGTGCCACCGTCAGCGCCATCATAGCCTCTGTGTACTGCTGAATGAGCAGGTAGCTGCGGATCACCATGCTGTGCAGGTGGGGGTGTCTGTGAGGACCAAATGACATCCAAGAAAAGTCAGTCAACTGTTCATGACCCTATTACTGAAGCAAGCATATTCATTAAACCTCCTCTATGATGGATTCAAATCTTTAATCGCACAGCTTTCCTTTTTACCAATTTGTGAATGTTTGAAATGATTTTTTCCCTATTTGCCTCCTTTATATTTCTACATTCCATATACTTGCTTATTTATAGCCCAGCTCATCTATTATGTCATATTTTACATAATACTTTGCAACTAATTGATAACTAAGGTTATCAACCAAGCAACCTGCTGACCTCATGCGTAACGTGTTACACTCACTGAATGTCATACAATAATGGCCCATAGATAACAGATAACAGGTACAGCACGTGTATCAACAGCATCATGCGAGTCGTGATAAACCTATGACCGAAGCCCTTTTGCTCCAGTGGTGCCTCACCTGTCCAGTAAGGTGTTCACCATCCTCTCAAAGGCGTCGTCACAGCGGAGAATGGGGCTGGCCACACCCCACTGCAGGGAGCTGCTGTAGTCGCTCAGGCCAAAGTACAGCAGGTCTTTGGGAGACAGATCGCCCTGATAGACACAAGAATGGAGTGAATTTTAAGCCAAAATGCATATCTTGCATATGTTATTTAAGCATTTTATTTTGTTTTATTTATTTTGTTTTATTTATTATATTTGTATTTTTAGTATTGAATTATTAATGTTGGTTTGTTTGTTAACAAATTGGTCATTTGGTCATTATGATCAGACCTGACGAGCCATTTTAATTTACACCACTAGGGTGTGCTAAACATCAACACTTGCCACCCCGATATCACTAACAACTGACCAGAGGGCCATTTTCACTCTCTCCCTCTCAACCTGCTACACCTTGCCATCCAAGGCAGACGCCAGTGCACTTCACTGTTCCCAGATCAGGCGTGAGTGACTCACCAGGCTGTCGGGGCGGGGCCAGTGCACCTCGTTGGGGATGCTGATGCGGGACTGGCGAGTCTGCAGCGTGTAGGGGAAGCAGCTGACCTGCAGCACCAGCAGGTTGACTGCCTCCAGCACCTCCTGGCAGTTGACCACGCGGTCGGCCAGGCCCTGCAGCTCGCCGTGGCACACAGAGCCAGAGAGGGCGCTAGAGAGGCACACGGTACCAGCAGTGTTATGAAAGACATCACAGACATTCCAACAAATGTATGGAAATACACACTGATGGCTTATTTTCAAAGTTGTAAAATGTCTGCATTGCATAGATTTCAATGTTACGTCCAGACATTGCCTCATGGCTACATAACATGAACGGCCAATGTCTCACCTCGTTAGGTCGACGTGAGAGTTGTCATGGATGAGGACAAACAGGGTGTAAGGGTTCTGTTTGACTTTATTCATGAAGGCCTCCATTTTAGTGTGAACGTCGGCGTCCAGTCGCACCACATACTTATCCGACCTCTGATGTGCAGAAGCAGCATCCTCCATGCCAAGGTCCACCAGAACCCCTGAAAAAGCCACACAGATGGACTCAGCACAGTGGGAGCCAGACTCACACCAACTCAGAGTGTCTCTCTATGTCAGTGTGTCAGTTCAGAGGCTGATCTCAGGCCAGCTAGAGTAGCGTGCTGTGCTGTCCTGTGCTGTGCTGCTGTCTGTTGCCTGACCTGATTGTCTGATGCGCTGGGCAGTCTGGTGCACGAGGACGTGGGAGGGGGGCACCAGCACGAGGAAGTCCACCTTGCAGAAGCGACCGAGGTCGAGGCTCTGGCTGCCGGAGTCAGCGATGGAGCACACCTGGGAGAGGAGGCTGCGGGCCACACTCAGCTGAGGCGGATGGATTTGGAACACCTCGCTCAGCAGGTCTGTTCAAAACAATAAGCCCAGTAATGTTGACTTGTGCACACACACACACACACGCACACATACAATTTTAATTATTATTATACTTATTATTCTTTAATTACACTATTCACTATATGGCTCGCTAACACACATACACACACACTCCGGCTCAGACTACCAAGCAGTTAGCTATTTATACCCTAAGTGGCAACATTCGTTGAAACAGAGATAGAAACTGCACACAACCAAGTCAAACGAAACCAAATCCTGTTCCCAGTCTGACCTGGTTTTGAGGCTGGGACCATGGCTGCTGCTTCCTGTGCATGGATGTAGTCTGTGACATCTCCCTGGAAAGGCAGGATAACCTGATCCTTACGCCGCCGCTGGTACTTCAGAAGCTGCTTCTCCAGGTTGTTCCCTAAAGAAGACAGATTGTCATTCTCCATCCAGTATATACTTTAGACTGTCATGACTGTGGGCGAATGCTGCCTGAATATTGTGTGATTGTTGTGAGGTGGGACCTGTCGTTGTTTTAGAGGTGTGTGGTGGTACTGACCTAAAGAGGTGCTCTGGAAGTGCGCGGCCAGGCCGCTGACTTTGCCTGTGATGAGTTCATAGCTGATCTCCTTCAGAAACTCATTGGTGGTGAGCATCCCCTCAGCCAGCGCTCGGGCTTGGTATTTACCTGAGAAGCGCGCAACACAGAAGGCACTCAGGAATACAGTACTCATAAAAACATACGTCTAAACTGAATGTCAGTTGGGCTGTAATTCAACAATCCTACCAACGACAAAGCCCAATATCAAGGCTACCTTTAATGCTATTTAACATTCAACTTCTTAAAGACACTTTGTGGACACGCCCTGGCTTAAGCCTGGCTTATGACAAACAGAACTTTAATGCAAATCTCCAAAAAACATAAAAACAAACATTTAGCATGGGCCTAATCTATGCATATATTTACTGTAGGAAAACAGTCCATAGTGACCACACATAGCCTTCAAATACTCATTGCCCATAGTGACCACACACATAGCCTTCAAATACCCATTGCCCATAGTGACCACACATAGCCTTCATAGCATAGCATTGTACTACTAGTGTACGCATGTCTCATGAAACATGAACTACATCGCTGGTGGCTGGTTCACAGGAGAGTCCTACTTACCCAGCACAAGCACACAGAACTCATTCCCGGTCATCTTGGTGGCACAGATGACCAGCACATAGTTGGGCATGCACTGCTGGTGAGGCCCCTCGCTCAGGGACCGCAGCGCCTCGGAGATGCCCTCACCCAGGGAATTGTGGGTGACCAGGACCTTCACGGTGCCGCCAGAGACACTGGCCTCCACGCGGGCCAGCCAGGGCAGCTGGGCCGGAGACATGGGGGGGCCCAGGGGGCCACACAGCATGGCCTTCAACACAATCTGCTCAAACTCCTCTCTAAGGGGGATCTGCTCTGGGCCTGGTACACGAGGAGATGGACAGAGAGAGAGAGAGAGAGAGAGAGAGAGACAAAGAATGTTTGGTCTATATCAGGATATAATGAAAGCTTGTGGAAGAGAAACAAGCCCTCCTTCCACAAATTGTTTTTATGGCCTTGACCAGATTTGTACACAGAGAGATGTAATGTCTACATGACCACAGAAAACACAAAACCTCAGACACAACACTTGTCTTGTGCAAACATGCAGCTGCAGCCAAATAAGGACAGTTTTAAGGCTCCCTTTTCACATGATCAATGTGCGGCCGATTACAAGGACTTACAAGAGAGAATATTTTTCTTCAATATTAGTGGCTATCTGGCTTATGAGCTATGTGTGCCAAATCACTGTCTTAGGCAAGCAGTAATGTCACAGTACTACAAAAGACAAAAGCAGGACACAGTAGACTTACATCCCCTCAATCTTATAACCCATAAAGTAACTTACAGTATTTCTGTCAAATGCTTTTTTTTTACATTGCGTTCCTGCTCCTGTTTTCTGCTCCTGTTTATCGGACTTCAGCCTTTGTTGCTATCTAGATTCTCAGTGAGGGGAGTTGGATAGAGGGGAATGGCCCTTTAGCCTACTGTTAGCATTCAGTGTCAGTGAGACTGGTGTTATTCACCCACACAGGTAAATTCAGAGCAGAGACCAGAGGGTGCAGGGCAGAGGCCCCAGATCTCGAACCATGCAGAGCCAGAGGGTTGTGAAATGCAGCATTCACAGTATATGCAGAAACAAAAAAGCATAAACCAAACTCGTGCAGCATTGCTCGCCAAATATTTAATAAAACTGAGACCGTATGACTTTGAAAGTTCGAAGCGTGCTCAAGTTTTTGTTTACCTAGTCGGCCAAGATACTGTAAGGTAAGCAGGGCCATGGTTTCCACGGTGAGGAGATGGCTGCTGGTCATGCCCAGGTTCTCTAGGGTCTTCTCTGGCAGCTGGCTGCCCTTATAGCAGCTCACCAGCAGGGGGCTCACCACGATGTCTCCCACGTTGCCATAGAAATAGGGTAAAGTGCCTTGGCCTGAGGGGAGCAAGATCATCCATCTAAATCTGCTCTGATTCACTTCACATCAAACGAATGTAAACAATAAATCATCAATGACCTCAGTAATCAAAGAATGATTCTTTATCGTTCCTTAAACAAACAAACAAACAAACAAAAACACTTTCATCCAAAGCAACACTACAGTGAATGGGCGACATGTTGAGCTCCCTACCAATGAGGATGACGGGTCGCACTCCAGAGATGCTGAGGAGGTTGTCAGGGACGATGACGGTCTCTCCTACGGTGACTGGCTGTGGCTGGATCACCGCAGATACAGATGGAGACTGGGGACTAGGCAGCGCCAACAGAGAGCCTGCAGAGAGATACAGCACACAGAGCGATAGAAAGAGAGAGAGAGAGAGAGAGAGAGAGAGAGAGAAACAGACAAAGAGACAGAGAGGTGAATGCTTGTTTACACTTCTGCTTGTTTACACTTCTCTCCATCAGGGCATTGGTGTACGCTGTGTTCCATAGGTGACTATTGTGTCACCTATTGTTGCCCTGCCCTCTGCTCCTTAATCCATTCACTCAGGTAGTGTGACCTCTGACCCTCTGGCCTTTGCAGCACCACCACGGTATGTCAAAGTCCTCTGCCCTTGTCATCAGTGAAAGACGTGAATGTGTTCAATCAAATTCAAGGCCAGGCTACAGCCACACAGCCCAGTGAAAAGGCGCAGACAATGAGAGCCTGCATCTCCTCCAGTCGCTACGTGTCCTTTACTTCTTTCCCTGTTTTTAATGATGTGCTTCACACAAGATCCAAACCACTCGGTCCAAGCATCCATGACCTTCCAGACTGTTCCAAGCGTTCCAAGCTTAACATTCAAAGAATTTCTTTGCAAACAAGAAGGGCAGGGCTGACTTAAGCCTTTTTGCCGCCATAGGCCACACAAGTTTTGCCCCATTCTTTTCTAGACAAAAAAGTGAAAAACTGAGGAAAAGAAATCTAAATGTATTGCCATACAAAATGTATGTAATGTAAATCCAAATGTATTGCCATGTTATATGAAATTACGTAGCATTTCATATGTAGGTTCCTTTTGACAAAAGTATCTGCTCGGAAATGGCATGAGCCAAAAAAAGTATAAACAAACATGTCAATCTGCATTGCTTGCCTAACCTTTCATGCAACTAAGCCCCAATAATGTTTACAAACAGTAAAACATACTTTCCAGTAATCCTCTATTCCTCTCCTTTATTTCTTTTACATGTGAGAATATATTCTAGTACCTTAAATGGCACCTATCCTACAAAACATCACCCACATACACACGTATACATAATGAACAGCACAACAATGCAAGTTGGGGAAAAAAAAAAAAACTTTTCATATCATGCCTTGGAAATCATACAAACCTAGAAATATTTTGATTTGCTTATTTTGATATGGCAAAAACTCCTGTCTGTCTCTCACCTGGAGTGCAAGCGATGGGCCGGATGGCGGGCACGGGCACAGCTGTGGAGGGGACGGGTACCACCGATGATGCAGGGTGCCAGCTGCGGTGGCGCTTTTTCGGGGGTCCGGACGACATGGCTGATGAGACTACAAGGAGGGAGGCACAGCCAAACGAACCAGTCAATAAATCAGTGCTATCTTTATGTCTCTGAGTTTAAATTCAAAGGTTATGTGCAATTTATGTGCAAGCTTTTTTAAACACACCCACATAAAAATGTTCAATTGGGGGCACTGCTTTTTATACAGTGCCACACATGGTGGAAAGTGTTATTACAACAGAGATATCTGAGCACTGGCTGATTTGAAAACATGGCTGTTTTTGGCATCACACTTCATCAAATTCTGTTACTGTATACTTGGTGAATATTTTTTTAAACTTTTTTTTTATCTACACACAGATAGCACATTTAACACCAAAGGAACTCTGCACACAATATCATATCATTGTCTCACTGGCTGCGCCTGTGTCCTGGGGCCTGTGCCTAGTGGTACCAGTAGAGTGGACTCACCTGGGCTGTCTCCTGGCTCCACAGGGCGGTAGGTCTGTGGGGGTATGCCCAGAGGGGTCAGTGGTGTGGGGCTCAACGGCGCAGCTCTCCCCTCCGCACCCAGCCCATTGGTTAGGCCATTTACACGCAAGGCAGTGGGGACTAGTGACAACACAAACAAACAAACAAACATGCAAACAAACAAACACACACACACACCCATACACACACACACACACACACACACACACACACTGTCATCAGTCTCTCCTCTTCTCCCGCTCAGAGGCCTGGGGAGCCTACAGATGAATGGACAAATAAAGGCTTCATATCAACACAGGAAAAGAGGGAAGCTGACATCACCACATATGGTCGATTGTGAAAAGTAAATGCATAAGCGTCATTTTCTTTTGTTTGTTTTAAAGACAGATTTAGTTTACCGTGTGATCTTCACTAAGGTGTGAAAAAAATCATTTTGGCTCTCAGGCA
>JAUCNH010000107.1:4841873-4852646 GCA_032353275.1 Sardinella hualiensis | reverse complement strand
GTGTGTGTGTGTGTGTGTGTGTGTGTGTGTGTGTGTGTGTGTGTGTGTGTGTGTGTGTGTGTGTGTGTGTGGACTGAGACTCTGAATTATATACATGTAATGTGAATCCCCAGAGGATTTGTCAGAAAATTGACATCAGCATTGTCATCAACTGTAGCCATGTCATTGGAAGACTACACTGACTATTTCATTAGTTCACACATTCACCCACTAACTTTTTCATTTCAATTCATTCATTCATTCATTCATTCATTCATTTGTTCGTTCATCTATAACCTTTGTTTGTCAGCTTTGCCCTTTTCCCCAAGCTGCAAGGTGTTTCTCATTCTGTTTGCAAATAGCCATAAAAGCATTGGATTCATCACATTACTAAATAGTAATTAACAAAGGAGAGCATCAGCAGCAGAAGAGGGCAAGGTCAAAGGGTGACGGCTTTATCAACTCATTAAAATGCCTAGGCAGACGTGTGGCTTAATGACACCAGCCTGCCAGGCATCTGTGCAAAAGTAATTGAGAAAAAGGAATCAATATATTTCAATTAACATTTGAAGCATTTTTACAAACGTGAATAAATAAAAATGCTCCAGACCAGATATGGCTCATCTATGATGTTTATTGTAGGCACTTAGGATACACTGAACAAACATGTAAATACAGTCCTAGTGTTTCATTATTTGCATAAAACACAAAAGGTGTTTTTGTTTTAGGTGTTAGGTGGAAAAAATATATTAGAAAATACTTAAAGGTGCCCTGTCCTCCCACAAACCCATTTTTATGGTTTTGTGAAATATGATAGGTCTATATGAGTATGTGCATGATGTGAACATGCAATGCGATCTTCACCAATGAAAATAAATAAACCGGGAAATTAGGCCATTTTGAAAAGTCAGTAATACATTTTACTGACTAGGCTATGAGCCATTGGTGGACAGCACTGAATTACATTTTTAGAAAGGTTAGCCAATGAGCTAGCAGTATTAAGGGGAAAAGGGAGGTACAATTCAGTGCAATTTGCAAAATAGTGATAGGCCTATTAAAAATTGTATTTCTTTAATATGGAGCCAAGGGGGCATGACAAGCATGACATCTATAATAAAAAGAAAAGAAAAATCTGAGATTTTGTCTGTACAGTAAAGGGGAATCTTCCCTGTTGTACTGTACACTACTGGGTGATGCATGGCAGCTATTTGGGACCAGTAGCCTACTGTATGCTCACTGCGCAGCACACCAGCTTTAGGTATAGGAGACTACATACAGTAATGAAGGTGCCAATTACACTTGGGGGTGAGGAGGGGCAATCCAAAGAGACAGGATGGGAATTTAGCTACGACACCAGGAGCCTCTGCTCTTTAATATAAATGACTTTGGATCTCTTTTGTGACCTCTACTGAGTCAGTCAGGAGCAAAGTTGAACCTCTCATGCGAAGACTGTCATCTCCTACAGTAACCCACCATCACAGAAATTGCCTTCTGACAACAGTATAGAGTATAACCTATTATCCACACACAAACAACACTTGGTTGGTTAATTTTAAGAAAGCTTTTCCTTTGTGTCCAAATTCCTTACCTTTTTTTAAGTGGTGATTGTTTGCACAAAAGAAAAATGGAAAAGATGATGAAACACAACAGAACCACGGACAATGAAGCTGGCTTGTGCTTGAAAGCCCACTGCTGTCAGGAGCCAGGACATGATGGGCAATTTAGAGCACTTGGAGGTCAGGGTATAGAATTGCTGTCAGGCCGTTTAAGACCATCATAAATGCTTGATAGTGATTGGGACGAGGCTACCTGTGTCAAGGCTGAGTTTTGAAAGGGTTAAGACTGAGTCAAAACTGAGACTGTTGGTTTTTTAACACAGCTAAGTCTTTGAGGAGTCAAGACAGAGTCTTTACCAAGACCATAAAAAAGTCTGTTTTTATAACCATGATTTGGCATCAACCCAGTTAATATTCAATTGGCGCACAGTCTGTATATACTAGACTGTGTATATACTAGACTGGGCATTGTTTAAAGGAACAGTCTGCTTCCCTTATGTCTATTTAACCTTTTCACTGATAGCCTGGAGATCTAGACCCACATCTCAAGATCTGAGCACAACCGATAGACCTTCCCAATGATGGGGCAGCACCAATAATGCTGTCAAAATGCCTCTGCACTTAACTGGATGTGATTATGACTACAGGCTGCTCGCTCATCACTTTGTTCAGTGATCAATCTGTAAATTGATTTGTAAAATCTGGTATTTTGTGAGTATACATACAAAAAATATGTTGGGAAAAAAGAAAAAAGAGAACTTGTTCTAAGTTTGAGTTCTCCTCCCACTGTTGGCTGAGACCAGAACAAGACAGAAGACAGAGGAGTATTTCACTTTTGAGTCCAACACAGGACCAAGAAAGCAAAAAAATGGTCTCAAGACAGGTCTCGAGTACTACAACATTAGTGTTTTATTTTTAAAAATCCGATTCAAATGGGTAATTGCTTCTATCAGTGAAGTCTTTGAAGTTTTTTTTTGAAGCCCTGTGCTCAGTCTCTTAGCTCTATAGTTTAGTTACAGTACGTTTTGAAATTGTTCATTGTTTGGTCTCCAATGTCTTTGCCCCTTTGTTTGTGTTTTCCTAACATAGTCTACTGTATGTTGATATAATGAAATGGACAAATTGGTGCTCATCAAAAACAATTATGGAAGTGCTTAAACAGAAACATTTAATTTACAAAGAAAAATCACTTACTGTTTTACGTTCTAATTAATTGGACATTCTCTGTTCGTCACCTAGTTTGCTCTCAAGAGGACAATAAGGACATTGTTAATTATTGACACTGGTTCGCTGCCTTCTAATTTTCATGTAGCACTTGTTCACAAATGGCCTTGTATTTAGCCGTTTTATCTGCCGACCTGCATTCAAAAGGGATGCAGCAGAACAGTCGCATCAGGTAATCTGTTTGCCTGACGCTCATCGTCACCTCCACCTCTGCTGAAGAACCATGGAAGACGTGCGACCTGAGACATGCACTTGCTTTTGCCTTTTACATATGGCCCAGTACCTCTGAGGAAAATCCTACCATCAATGCAAGCTTGTGAAAGCTTTGCAGACTCTAGTTCACAGCCTTAGGGTCTCAGGACTGCTCTGTGATCAGTCATATATTTGCAAGCTTTTGATCTTCTAAACCGTGCAACTCTGATGTAACGTTCTTTTTTTCTGTAATTCAAGACCCCAGCAGCCCAGACTGGATTTTGCAGTTGTGGTCTCTCAATAGTCAGCCCACTGAAGTTAAAGTACAGTCACAGCATTTATGTGACAATGAAATGATGACTATGGGTTGTGCCATATAACTATGCTTACTCTACAAAAAGATTCAATGGGATTGAGGGCAGGTAGGCCTATACAGTTACATGCCATACCACAAAACATTTAAAGCAGAAATCTATCAAAACGAAATGTGCTCTGAACATTGTGTATAGCCTACAGTGCATGCCACAGCATTACATGCACCAAGCTATAACTTAAAAACCTCTCAATTACATTTTGAAATTTTCACATACAAGTCATACTGATCATGATGACACCTCTTTTGCTAGGAGATGACAACAAAGCTCTTAGGAATGTGCTGGCATACAATACTTAATTACCTGGGCCTGTGAATAATAGGGACAGTGCCTTGGCAATTGATCATTAGCACTGGTTTCAATGAGACACCTAAGCCATATACAGTGCAAGCCTTTTTAGAGCTTTGCACACAACTCTGCTGAATGCATTAACATTTAGCAATGCTATTAATAGTTCTAGGTAGGCAATTAAAGCATCCAACATTATTATGTTCAACATTCTCATGGCCCACTGTTTACTGACATTTCTGTGTGGGTGAGAGCAAATTCATGATGCTATAACTATAGGCTACATACAGTACATTGAGTTGGTAAAGGTTTATCAGTCCATGTAATGACTATCGAATGGTTTCAGATCTTCCTCTTCAGGCCTATACATAGTTATCTGAACTGAAACTAAACTGAACTGCGTCGCCTCAGCTGCTGTGTGCTTCCTTGTGGGTGTATGGTTCCCTGTTCTCAGGTCATCCGCTCTGCTGACGGACTGTTTCACCATACATTTGCTAGCCTAAATTTGCATTATTGTTAAAAATCCTAAAATTGAGTTTAGTTGTTCTGGTTTGCGCATGAAAATGTTAAACTATGCGTATAAATACCACTGAGGCGAAAGTGTCAAATATTGTAACGTGTATGAAAATAAAGAAATAAAACAAACACAAACCAATTTCCCCGACGAGTTTTATTATTCCCTAAAAATAAAATAGACCATGGTTTATAACCTACATCCAGTGTATGAAAAATTCAGTCATTTCAGCGCCCCAATGTGAGCTTTTCAATTGGACGAATGGATTATCCGCGCGCGCAATGAACTCGTCTGCCATCAGTGCGTGGATTAAACTGATTCAAATGCCACATTGAGGGAGAAGACCGCGGAGCACTACTAAAGATATCCGTTTCTTCAGCCTGATTTTCCTAAAAATGGATGCCACGATATTTCAGATCTTTATTGGGGAGTTTGGTGATCCCAACTGTAGTCTCATGGATGCTTTTCAGGACACCTTTTATGAGAATGCATCTTTCTCATTACTGAATTTTGATGGTATGGTGCCAGCTAGGGTACTTCAGCCTATATCCCAGAACTCATGACAGCACGTGAGGATTTTACCTCTACCGATGTTTCATCACTCTTTTGTGTATTATAGGTCTTTATTGTAATGCCACAACGGATGAGATAGGAACTTGCTGGCCAAGAAGCAACTCGGGTCGAATTGTGGAGCGACCATGTCCGGAGTACATCAACGGAGTGAAATACAACACCACAAGTAAGTAATTTGTTTTAGAAAGTAAGCTATATTACTTATTGGCATCACATAAATGTTTGTTAGTTTAAAACACAGCAAAATATCACAGGAAATAGGCTTTTCAAACCGATGTAGCCTACATTTTCATACGACGAGAGTATATGTTCTTTAATGCTGTCAAGTAGCTGCTCATCTGGAAACGCTAAACTGTCTGAGCGGCATTCTAGATGTCTAAAGTCCACTTAAATTCAGCAACGGCATGCGTTGTTATTTTGATTTTGTTGTGTACAGTAGCCTACAGTACATTGTTCAACTTATATGACAAACGAGCCTTATGGCTGTATCATTCAGAGTGTCTCTATCGATAGCCTATGACCTTTCTGTGTGTCTAGGCTATGACCTTTTCGTGGCTTTGGCTAGAGATGTAAAGGTATCTTAATCGGTATTTTGTTTGTTATAGGGTAATATAGGCTAAGAGACATACAAACACAATTCAGACATATTTTGCAGTTAGCTGTAATCACAATGGTAGTTTGGTAGCTGGATTTCTCCAGGGAATTGAAGACATATCTGCCAGGTCTAAAGTTGGACGTCACCTGGATATGTTCCAGTAATTCCTCAAAGCTGATAACATCCCACTTTTCCACCAATGTTTCTCTTCATTGTTTTGTCATGGGGGATATTATCTCACCTCCGAGTCCGGAAATGCTGGCGAGTTGTGATTCAGCGAGCATCAGAGTAGAAAGCCTATGTATCCTGCTTATGGGTGCTTCAGTGAGTACCTGACCACTGGAATTAATTTGTGTTTGCAGATAAGAGGTGGCACAATTAGGTAAAATAACAGCTGTTGAAGTGTACTTTAAGTTTTTAGAAATCTGTGGCAGATCTGTCAATATCAATTTCAGAGGGATGTGAACCACAGTGAATTGCTTATGCAAGCCAGTCTAAAAATGGAAAGCCAGATATATTTGTATACAGTAATACAAGTTGCCACGTTTTGTTTCTGCAGGCAGAGGCATAGGTGCCTCCTTTACATTGTTAACACAGCAATAGTCTGATGAAGGGCAGGTGCCCGAAACGTCACCTTTAAAAATAAATAATCTTTGGGAGCATAGGCCATTGGTGTCGCAGACTTTTTGCTTTTCAACACAGCAATAGTCCCCACTCAAAGTGTAGTGCATTGGTTTGCAAGCAGAGATTCTCTGGTGCCCATTTACTTACTTGGATTTTTTCCTCTGCAGGAGTCAGCATAGTTCTGGAGACAATTTTGTCCCAGGGCTTGGCATATAAATAAATAAAATCTCCCATCATGGATGTGAAAAGCATCATTATCTAGAAGCACAAGTAGAATGATGAGAATTTCTATGGAGTTGTCAGTGGTTTCTAGATGTACTATAGATGTAAGATCACATGACCATAGATCTACACTTAAATCACTTAGCTTGCTGTTTACTATTTAGTTGATATTTTACATCAATTTTCTCCGAAAAGTCAGTTGTGTCAAAAATCATTGTGATTGTTATTGTAGTGGTGGCACAAATTAGGACTTTCCTTGGCTGTCTTGCCATTTTCTGCTACAGTATATTACATTTAGTCATACTAGTACAGGCAGGGACCCTCTAACACAAGACAGTGTACCTGCAAACAAATACTATGATGCCCAAAAGAAACTGCACCAGGGCATTACCCATAGCATAGTCGCCAACACAAATGCACTCTGATATAAACATGGATAAGGGGAACATTTAACATTAACAATATTTCATTTTCTGTATGAAACACATAAAGATATGAAAACACATGCGGACGCACACACACACACTTGCACACACACATAGCATATTCTATAGTGCACAGTAGCCTTTGCGTGTCTATGTACTATTTACAGTAAGGACAAAGTACAGTATACAATGAAACTGTGCTTCATATGCAAATTCTAGTTTTAAATATCACTCTTTTGTTTTAAAAAATGCATAAACACATGAGACCTCTAACGATAAAAAATGGAAAAGAGACTCATTATATTCTATCATTACACACAAATGGGATCAGTCTTGCTTCAAATACATTTTGCATTACTGTAATGGAAGTACTCCCATCAGAAATACAGGAGTTGACTATTTGCTGTGGCCTGTTATAAATCCATGTGTGAATCAATCCATAGCCCTGTTGTTCGAGGTCATAGGGAGCTGCCTGAATAAAAACAACCTGGAGTTTTGATACAAAAATGTGGGGAATTGAATAGTTTAGCAAAGGAGGATGTAACACACACTACAATGAGGTGCTGGCTGCCAATAAGTCCAAGAAATACAAAAAGAAAGTACTGCATACTTCGAGTTCCTCTGCAATTTCTTTCATTTTAAAAAACGATGACGTTTCGGCTAAAGGCCTTCATCAGATCAAAAAGAATTGAATTGTTGACATGAATGTATCACTGGGTATAATACAGGGACATCAAAGATATGATCAGTATTTTGAGGTATCCTGGTTTTGTGTGCATGTGCATATGAGCATCATATGCTAATCTCAGAATCGTGGATAAACCCTAACAACGGATTTGAAAAATCCTCTGATGCTAGACAGAGTACTCTTTACTTGTTACATACAGTATAATCCCAGTTGCTGACAAAAATCCTATGTGCTCGATAGATAGACCTACATGTAGCTCACGAGAAGCAAAGATCGTTTGGAAATGAGTTAGTTGTTAAGTCTGCCACAAAGCTCTTTTCAAGTGATTATGCCTTTTGTTTGTTGCCTGCAAGAAATAAACCAAACTAAACTAGAACTAAAACATCAACCATCTCTGTTACAATTAAACAGTGCTCTTTGCAGTCGTCAATGAGAACACTGCAGTATAATGCTTTAATCAGTAAAATGAGCACTAGTATTGGTCAAATAAACAGGGATATTAAAATCAGAATAAGCCTCATAACCAGGATAATCAAGTGCATGTAAACATACTCAATGAGTGAGTTAGCAAGTGAGTGAGTGATTTAAAGTGTGGTTATGTGTTTGTGTGTTTGTGAGTTGTGTATACTATTTGAAGAATAACGTATTCTGAATTTTTTAAACAAGGCTTGTACTTGATGTAGATCCTCAGTGTGTCTCCCTGGGTCTTGTCACTCTTGATCTTAGTGTGTGTCATACAGTAAGTACTTTGCTGTGCAGACACAAAATGCACAATACGTACAGTACTTTGGTAACAATCCAACAATCCAGAGAAGATCATACCAGAATCACTGATACTGAGTTATTTGGGGAGGTCTTTGAACTTTCAAAAGCAAGAGATCAGTTTCCTCACGTAGGTGCTACATTTACGGAAGACAGACAGTGTCACATACAATATGATGGTACGTTGATATGAAAGAATAAATGCAAACAATTGAGCACTGTCTGATATCTTAGCGTACTCGTAAACTCATATTTCACTGATGCATGGTCACATAGAATTTTGTGCCAAATAACTAATGCCGATACCACGCTTGGGGGATATATTTATCCCTTTTGTGGTCAATCGGTCGCATCACTCATAATAGCCATGTCAGGTCTCCTGTCATGCTTTTTCTTAGACCATCGGTATGCTGTAGTGTGTTTGTTTTAAATAAGGCTTCAGGAGATTAGCCATTTTTGTTTGACTGCTTATAGGCCCATTATTCCCATAATGAGATTCGGCAAGTGGCTGAGGTGGGTGCATGTGGGAGGGTGCTGGCGGATATTTATAACTGAAGCACGTGAATAATTCATTCATTGCTATTTGATTCATCATCTTTATATAAGGCATCAGTTTCTAAATCCACATCACTCCATTTAGATCTTTAGTGAGTGTTCTGTCATCGGGATAGATGTCTTATAAGATTTTCTGGATCCTGCAGTGGGCTTGGTGTTGGCAACATTAGGAGATATGTATATACAGTAGTACTATTTGTTATATGCAATGTTTTTATCCCTGCAATGATTCAAATTATTTTTATCAATTGGAAAATATCAGATGTCTCATGATACTGAAAGGATGTTCCTTCTCCATTGGCATGTAGGCTAGAAGTACGGCTTTACCTGAACGCTGTTGGTGTCATTTTGATTGATCCCATATCCTCTAGATCTTTAAAGAAATCAAACAGTGCACATCCTGTCATAATGATGTGTTAGTTATGTGAGTATGTGGTTATGAGTGTCTCCTCGCTCAGTATTCATGGCTGTGAACTGAACCCAGTGCAGCGTAACACTTGAGGGTGCTCTTATCGGGTGGTCATAGCCCCACCTCCTCCCTCGGAGCCATTAATCACTCAGCCATCCTCAATTACTCAATCCTAATCTTCAGTCTTCAGTGGGAGTCAAGGGTCTCGGTGGACTCAGGCAGGACAGCAAGCCATCTGTTTTGCATGGGAAGACACTGACAGTTAATGTGAACATATAAGTGTCTGTCAATTGGGGCTGTTCCTTCTGTGTCTTTTAGTGTGTGCTTAGCTGTCCCGAGTTCCCATTGCTTAATGCAGCGTGTAATGATACAGAATTTTGACCTAGACTGTTCATTTTCAAAACTTGGTGTGTGTCCTGAGTCATTGGTTGATGTTTAATTCATCACAGTCCTCCAATTTACTCTCTCTTTGATGTTGTCATTGTCTCTCTTCCTCTCATTGTCATTCTCTCTCTATCTGCTTCTTGATGGTTAGTGTGTGAGTGTGTGTGTGTGTGTGGGGGGGGTGTTTGTGTGTGTGTGTAAGTTTGTGTGCACGTGCAAATGCTGCTTGTGTGTGTAATCATTAGTGTTTTAGAGAAAATACTATTCTCATTTTTCTGTTGTGTTCACCCAATCAGTGACCAGTGCCCACGTTAGGTTGCTGGTATATCTTCTCTGTCAAGGTTCAGAGAACATTATGATTATTGTCTGTGTCTGTCAACACATCCAGTGGAAAAACACTATAAGCTTTGTGAAATAATTGCACACAGAATGATCTGTAATCCTGGTTGGGCTCAGCAGGATGGAACATGGTAGGGTCACTCAGGTCGGCACTTTGTTGGGCTGGGGAGCTGCTGTGTTGCAGCGTGACCCCCTTGACCCGTTGCTGTCATCCCCAGTGGACCCAGGGTTGGGCAGAGGCATCTGAGCTTTGCTCCACTAACTGAGCCACGTCATGCTCAGTGATCGTGTATTTCTTCACATCAGTTTGGCGTGAGGTAGGCTACATGAGACATTTCCTCAGGCTTTTGCAGTCTCCTAACTACGTCTCTTGCTCCAGTTCCAGAAATGGCAGCGCAGTGTAATTTTGGAACGTCTTCATTTAAGGTGTAAAACTCACGAGGTTTATAAAATTAGCACCCTGCAATCCCCCATCTGCTGCCGTGAAAGTGCTCTGAAATCACATTCACTGATGAAGCGCCTGTATTTATTTACAGCACCTCACTGAGACAGAACGATTTTTAACAAGAGACTTTGTTGCCCATGCATCTCTCTCCTGTTATGCAATCATTTTGACAGGTCACTGGGCACACATTGGGAAATGCCAGATGTTGGGTAACCTCTGACAGTCACACAGTTTTCAGATAGTTTTAACTTATCTGGCATATCTACATAGTCTTCTTTTAGCATAACATTCCATCCCCTTACATGTTAGTGACTTGCAAATTACAAATGAAGTTAAAGCACACCTCATGTGTGCACTTCATTGTCATCTTTTTTTGTAAAATGGATACTGCACCTCTCACCTCTCACCTTGATGGAATAGAGCTTGCATAAGCAACCTCTGTCCAGAGTTTTAGTTAAGGGGTTGGACTTCACACGATGACATTTGATTGACATTTAGATCAAGTTACTGGTGGATGATGGTGGTGCATGTGGTAGAGGTGCTGTTAGGCAGCCAGAGGGTTGCAGGTTTGAGCCCTGCTCTGCCTGACCCCATCGAAGTGTCCTTGAGCAAGACACTTAACCCC
>JAUCNH010000107.1:3138041-3155860 GCA_032353275.1 Sardinella hualiensis | reverse complement strand
TCGGCTAATTTTTTGTCAGCTCCTTGTACTCGACCACTGCTTCCACTGGAATGTTAGGTTTGGACGCGCCGGCGTATTCCTTTAAGGTGTAAAATACCAAACTATACCTTTAAGGCCTTTAAGCCAAGAAGTGCCTCCTAGAGGATGAACACTTTAGGAACACGTTTGTTTAATTTGGGGGTATTTTTAAGAGACAAAAAGATTCTTTTTCTTCTTTGCAAGATTGGTGGAATATGGAAAGACTCAAATTAAAATGCTGTGTCAAGAATTTACTTCCTGTGTCACGAAAGACATTGTTGCATCACTTCAAGAGATATCATCAGAGGTCGTTGTTGGTAGGCAACATGTGGCATGGAGATGTCCTAGAGGGGAAAAAGAACACACTTGCCAAGCTATTGGGTGTTAGGGCACAGGGGGCGCTGGTGCGCTCCAGGCTCCAGAGTGTCACCGTAATGGACGCACCTTCAAAAAAAATGTTCAACCTGGAAAGGAAGAACGGTCAGAGTAGGTTAATGCACATCCTGAAGACCGAGTCTGGTCAGGAACTGTCTGAGCCTGCACAGATACGAAGATATGCAAGATCTTTCCACTCTAGCTTGAATGATTGTGAGCTTATACAGTACCTAGCGACTTGGTTTCAAATGCTTTCTTTGATGGTTTGCCCAGTGTTCAGAGTTGCTCTGAAACTGATGACCCCCTAACTCTTAATGAAATTGAAAATGCACTCATGAGTATGGAAAGTGGCAAATCTCCGGGAATAAACGGGCTACCTATGGATTTCTATAAAGCGTTCTGGGATTGCATGGGGAGGACCTCCTGGCAGTGCTTTGCGAGAGCTTGGAGGAGGGTTGCCTTCCTTTGAGCTGCCACAGGGCAGTTATAACACTCCTGCCGAAGAAGGGTAAAAACATAAGTAACTGGCGACCTGTCTCACTGTTATGCTCCGACATTAAGATCTTAGCTAAAGCTCTGGCTTCTAGATTTAAAAAGTAATAGGTCAGGTGGTTTATCCTGATCAGTCATATTGCATACCTGGCCAGTCCATATTTGATAACATAGCAGTGGTGAGACACTTATGGACTGTATCTAAGAAGCTTGGTCTTAACATGGGACTGTTTTCTCTCGATCAACAGGAAGCATTTGATCGTGTTGAACACCCGTACTTGTGGTCAACCATGGAATCTTTTGGGTTTAGCTCACACTTTATTAAGATGGTCAGGGTGCTTTACTGTAATATCGAAAGTGTTTTAAAAATCAATGGGGGTCTGAGTGCTCCGTTCAGGGTTAGACGCAGGGTCAGACAGGGGTGTCCAATGTCAGGGATGTTGTATTCAATTGCCATTGAACCTCTGTTGCATAGGTTATGACTGAGTTGAAGGGTGTCTCAGTGCCTTTGGTTAATGACTGGGAAAGGAGGTGCACTAGCCTACCCGCTGGACTGCTTGGGGGAAAAGAGGGTCTGAAATATCTTGGTGTGTATTTGGGGAATGACGCATATGTTCAAAAGAACTGGCATGGGGTTCAAGAGAAGGTTAAAGGTCGCTCGGAGAAATGGAAATGGCTGCTCCCTCGGCTCTCTTAAAGAGGGCGGTACTCATCGTCAGCAATCTGGTGGCTTCAGCATTGTGGCACAAGCTTGCTTGTGTTGAGCCCCCAAATGGACTGCTCAGCAGCATGCAAAAGGACATGGTGAACGTTTTCTGGGTCAAACTGCATTGGGTGCCCCAATCTGCATTGAGTGCCCCAATCTGTGCTTTTCTTGCTTAAGGATGACGGAGGACAAGGTCTTATAAACCTTGTTAGCAGAAAAGACACTTACAGACTGCAATTTGTTCTGAGGCTTCTCACAGCTTCCAACAACCAGGCTTAGGGACTGTTGGCCCACAGCATCTTGCGTGGGGTCAGTAATCTGGGCCTGGACACCGCACTGTTTCAAATGGACCCCAGACGGCTGGATCTTAATGCACTGACATTGTTTTATAAAAGTTTATTCAAGGTTAGGGGACTGTTCAGGCATCAATGGGTGGGTGGGCTCTCATTGATTCACTGGCTGCTTGAGGAGTCTGTTATACTGGGGTCACGCTTTGATGTGTCATGTGATGAATTGCCTGGTCTTACATCCTTGTAATGTGACAAACATGTTTTTCAGCTACGTGATGTTATTGAGAAGGCGGGGTGCAATTTGTAGAATGCTCAAGCAGTCGCCTCTTCTCTGGGTGTGAGGTCCATAAGATATGTGACAAGTTTTCTTTAGTGGGGTTCTGGGCTTTCAGGAGAAAAAATTACTTCAGGAATATGGTGGTGGGATGATTCAATGTGATAGTACTGATGTGTTTCCAAATATGCTTGTTTCGCCTGATTTGAAGGAATGTGGTTATGCAAGCCCCTTACTAAACTTTTGTGAGTGTGATCGTACAGTATATGCTTGTACTCAGCAACTGGGAAGATTTTGTATAGGAATATGGTCAAGGTACTGATCAAGGACCCTTGGAAGGGTAGACTGGATACTGTGTGGAGAGAGAAGTTGGGGTGTGCTGACGAGGTAAAACCTGTGTGGAGAGTGCTGTACAAGCCCCCCTTAACAAAGAGAAGGGGTGATCTTCAGGGTCTTAGGGCATATGAAAACGAAACCATAGCGGTAGCGGCCAGTTCGCGAATTCAGTCTACATTGTACCTACTGCTGTCGTTCTTATACCAATCGCCAGCACTCGGCAGCCTCAGACAATAGGGCTTCGATTTGATTCACTCCGGATAACTCCTTTAATCTTTACTCCAATACACAACATATGATGTCCTTGACAATGACGCACTTAGACAAGTAATACCCAGATAAAAGTTATGTTCAGGGTTAGACAGTCAACTGGACAAACTGTAGAATAATTGACAGTAGAAAAATTAAAAGGGATGTGGGTGAATACAGTACATGCCACACATGATTTTGCAATTACGTAAGTTGTATTATATTCCATCTAAAACCACCCCTTTTACCCAGAACAGTTCTGACGTCCTTTTCCCCGTGAATTTACTTCTAACAAACTAGTGTCAGATATGGGGAGAAGACTGATGCCACTTCAGGCAGTGACAGATATCCTACCTGGCATCTCAGCCACACCTGATGCAATTGTGTCATTACTTTCTCTTTCAATTCACAGTCAATGCATTTTTTAACACAAGACTCTAAAAGAAAACATGGAACATAAATTCCAAGGTGTGGTTTATTATCCACACTGAACTTGCAGCTTGACAGACAATAAAGAAACGACTCCTTTACCTAGCCTGTTATTTCCAGGTGACCTTCCTGGAATGACTGCTATACTTAGCAGTACTGGATGAACATTTCATTTGAATGAGAACAGGTTTTTGCATGTACTTGGATCAGCAGCAACATTTTACACATACCACAAAGATGGAGATTAGTCCTTCTTTGCGAACCCCGCCTTTCCTTTAATATTTTTATCACCCTGTTCTACACACTCAATTGCTTCACTATATTGAAGTTGTGGGAAACTTTTCGGGAGGATACTTGATATGAAGGATCTTATACTTGACAGTTAGATTGAAGTCTCTATGGATTGACCACACTGGTTTGAATTCGAACTGCGGGGTCTCTCACTCAGCAAAGATCCAGACTTCATTGTGTCGGTTGATCAGTCTCACGGGAGGATCGTATCCAGCTGCCACAAACCTGTCGGGGTTGAAACTCTTCCCGGCAGCCTTGATAGAGGCCTTCAGCTTATCTACATGATCATAGCCTTCAGCCTCTGATGGCTTCCCACCAAAGCTCCTGCATAATACAAAATAGGGGAGACGAAAGCGAAGGTGAGATGATTTTGGATGAAGGCCTGTTTTGGCAAATGCAAAAGCCTAATTTGGTTATGGATGCATACTAAAGTAAATGAGAGTTCAGAGACAATAGAAGTCCTATGGAGAACACAAAATATATTGTAGACAGACAGACAGACAGACATATTGGTTTGAATTTAAGGACACATACCTGACATAAACCGTGGCAGCGGGCAAGTCAGTCTCCCTGATGGTGGGATCATTAGGTTTGGGCAGATGGGTTCCTGGAGGACTTGGCCAGGACACAGACGCATGTTTGTCATCACCCTCCCCCTCCACCTGGAGGATCATGGGCCACGGCAGGTCAACATTTGCCTCTGGTCAAAAACAGAAAGAAAATTACGCACACCTTGCAATAGGCTACCATTTTGCCATAACACTGATGGAGCCTTGATCACTACATTTTGTAGTGCTTACGTTATTATGTCATAGTGCAATCGTAGCACATAGAGGAACTAGAGGGGCTAGAGTTTCCTTTTACGTAATTTACAAATATCGTAGTATAAAAACATAGCTTTTTAAAGAAGATGGTAAAAGTCATCAAATGAGATTAATGAGAAATTAAGAAAAAAATTATTCCAAAACAGGTATCTTGCATTTTGCAACATCGTTGAACCAAAGGTAATGACTGTGATATTTCACTAATATGATATGATTAAGCATGTGGCGCTTACTTTCTTCATTCTCGCCTTTGGTGTAATGATAAAGTGTCCAAAGTCCTTTTTTAACATCTTCTATGCCAGTGCTGGCGACATCTACAGTGACCCAATGAGAGGCCTTGTAGAAGCGCTCTTCAAAGTCCTTCAGAAATATATGCCGTTGTTGTATGTTATTGTATTATAAATAGCCTACATCTACATTATTAATTCATCATTTCTATGAAACATGGACAATATTGAACAAAATCAGTCAGTTGTCAACACATGTCAAACCCTCCAATTGCCGATGGTTATTCTATTTTCCTATTCTGATTTTTTGTTTGTTTTTTTGTTTGTTTGTTGTTGAAAATGAGGCTAAAGATCTGATAAAAGCTTGTCAGCGACTGGAAAAAAATGTTACATGTTTACCTCATAGGTGTGAACTACTGAGAACTCAGGGCAGTCATCTCCATGGCAAAACCAGGGAGTCTCCCAGCCCCTTACACCAACCAGGCAGAGAAGACACAGCGCTGTGAGCCCCTGAAATATCATCACCGCACAATGTTCCAGGAACTCAGCCTGACAAGGAAGAGAATAGAGAGCAGGTTTATGTGTAAATATCATAACAAATTGCAAAGTATACTCTGATGTTACAAGATCAGGAATTTGTTATATATTCTGTAAATGTTTTGTCACTCATTTATAAGCCAAAAGAAAATAAAAAAGATAAATAAAAAAATAAGGTTCCTTTTCACCCTCTTCTTCCCAGACATGGTAAATTTTAATGACAATTTGGCTAATAGGATGAGAAGCAGACAGTTGCAAGTGTTGGCAGTCAAAAGTTGTTGGTAAAATCAAACAGAAATGTTAGAATGCAAACTGTAAAGAAATCTAAGATAATGTTTTTTCTTTTTTACCTTTGTTCTCTGATGCCGTTGCAGCGGGTCTGACTAAAGTCATAGGGAGACAGATCCTTTTTTCAGCTCTGCCTCTGCTCAAGCTTGTGCTGATCAGTGTTGAAACAAGTTTGGTGACTAAAAACTGGTTTCCAATCACATGTTTATCTCTCTCACTCACTCTCTCTCTCTGTCTCTGTCTCCCTCTCTCTGTCTCCCTCTATATATAGGCTAACAAACAAAATGCATTATTACTTAAAGTTTAGAATTTAGCTCTACCAAAAATAGGACATTTTTTAAATGTATGGTCAAATGTAGGAAATTGTCTTAGATACAGTATGTCACTAAACACCACTCAAAAATATGCAGTATGCGGGTTCAAATTCATTTAAGAGGAAGTGCTTTGCCATAAGGTGACGATAATTCATTCTTTTTCATGATGTGGCAGGTAAAGAGGAAACGAATGCCATCCTGTGGCATGCGTTCATGACATGTGCAGGCCTACTTGATAAGAAGCTGGCATACCATTGGACTAGTCAGGCATTTTCTGTTGAGCTCCATCTTCTGCTGTAAAATGGTACATTTGTACTGTATGTGATGTGGTCAACGTCATCCATGTGACTGTACTCAAAACATGTTAAAACCCATTTAAGCTCACTCTTTATTTTAGGGGACACTTTTACAGTGTATCTACTGTACCTAATTACAGTATATTAGTACAACTGGTGTAACAACAACATAATGTAATAGTGTTGTACTTACATCATGTATTTTTGTGCACCTATATACCATTATTAGCCTGGCTACGAGCTTAGTCTGGCCTATCTCATGTACTAACTGCCTTCTGAGAGGTGAAATTTAATGTAAACTTAGCAGAGGTGTCAAAAGTAAAAGTAAAAGTACTTTTGTGGTGTAATTACAACACTAGCATGTGGCATTACATAGCTGTTACACCATTTACTCCATTGTACCTAATGAGATGGATAGACTGTGTCATTACTGAAAAACACTGAAAACCTAACAAGGACCCACCACAAACTTGATCCAACCAGTACAGAGTTAACTGATCATAAGACAAGTACACAGGTCTACTGGTTACTCAGATAAGTTACTTGTGTTGGAAGGAAACTGTTTCTTTTTTTTACTTTTACTTTTACTTTTGACACCTCTGACCTAAAGCAGCCACTGGTGACAAAACATTACTACACGCTATGGGCCTAATAGGGCTATATGCCCACCGAGTTTCAAAGGTCCCAATGTTTCAGTGTCCCAGGAAACGCTGACGAAAATGTAGGTTTTTTTTAGTTGTCTACTCTAAAAATGTCTTTTTTCCCCCTTCAGTTTTGGTCTTTCAATATTTGGTGCTATGCCAAAAGGATATGCTTGGAAACAAAAACATAGGTGAAATAATGCTGACTTAGTGATTGCTCACATATGACTGAAGTTTAGACCACTGTTTAGACCATGACCTCAGAAAATTGAGTGTGACTGGCACTTGACTGAATTCAGTATGTTCTACATTGGCTACTCAGATTGAATACATTGCTTACCTTTTGATAATATCTGTTGGGGTAAATTTTAACTGTGGCCTGATCCACACGCTTCATGAACCAGTATGGTAGTTTCTCCTCCAGGTTAGTGTGTAGGTCAATCTGCGAAGCCAGAACACATATTACTACAGCATAGGCTGTCTCAGGAATCTCCTATCCTGCTTGTTCTACACATCTGAATTGTAAGATCTACATACCTGCATTGCAATTTGCTTGAGTTTAGCATTTTTCTGGACTTCGGCTATGTCACCAACAGCCAGGCCAATCTACAAATTACATAATGAACACCATCATGTCATGATCCTTGCAACCAACCACAATAAATAATAGGTGGACACACAATCATGAAGACAAACTCACCAAAAGATTCACAAGCAGAATTGGTGCCAGTAAGACAAATAAAGTAAAGATCATAAATGTGAGCATGGGAAAGGGGAGATTTCCATTTAAATAGGGTTTCAGGAAGTTGTCTTGGTAGTTTATCTCTCCGACCATCATGACAAAACTCTGCATGAGTGACAAAAATACACTGCCAAAGTTTTTCTGAAAAACAAGACAAAACAAGAGCATCATTAGTACAGTGTGGTGATCGCTTGCTGGAATGTATATCAGCAATTCAAAACTTGTTGCTGGAATTATTTTATTATGTTATTACCTGCCCGAGCATCAGTGCATGGAACGCCAATGCAGCAGCAAGTATCAAACAAATGAAGATCGACACAATGCTCATAAGGGTTTTTGAAATCTCTTGGAACATGACCACGTAAATTCCTAACCGCTCAAAGCTGTGAGGATGAAAGTGTTGACAAGAAAGCACACAAGTGCCTCACTGAGAGTCAAACTTTGAAATATTCATACACGTCCATAAGGCTGAGGTTTGTCTGCATAAGCCTGTGCTGAGTACTCACCGCCGCAGGTAAAGCAGAAGGTTCGTCCAGTTGTAAAGGATGGAGAGGGCCCCTATCTGCCAATGCCAGTTACTCCTCATGTCCAACAGCAGAGCCACAACAAATACCACAGACGTGATCGCTGAACACCAGTCCAGAAGGTTGGTAATGTCATGTAGGTAACCTATTCGCTTGGAAGGGGTTAAAGTGGACAAAGTGTCTCCACAACTACTAGACAAAGGCTCATCCAAAGACACCTTATATCTAACTAGAAAAGCACCCGGTGAGCACAGACCTCTGCCAAGGCAATATGGGTCACTGACCCAATACAAATTCCAGACAGTGTAACAGACTACCACCAAAATTTAATCATCTGTTCCTTGACCTAATAGCCATGTTGTCAGTTAGTTTCATCCAAGTCTGTGCTGTACTTTTTGAGTTATGTTGCTAACAGACAAACAAACACACAAAAACATAACCTCCTTGGCGAAATTAATAAAGTAAGACAGGTAAAGTGGGCTATAGTAGGCCTATTCTCAGGAAAAAAGGCCTTACCTGTTGATACATCTGCATAATTTCTTTCCCCATAGCATACACATTCATTGCCAGAGTCAGGAATAGGCAAAAGTTTATCTTGCTGCATTGCTGCAAAGATGAATATTAGATTCTATTAATGTTGAATTTGAATTGACTATTATGTGTTGGATTGTTACTATGCATCTCTCAAATCAGAGAGCCTGACCTGGTGCAAGGAGGTGGTAGCCATAGTGATCTCATTAGTTGTGTTGTTACCAGCCACTGTTAGAGTAGGTCTCAGGTTCAGAATGAGGTAAGTCAGTGGGATGAGACCCAATATATACACTGCCATATTCAGCACATGCACTTTCACACCGTAGGCCTTCCTGTATAAAGACCACATCATGTTGTAGTAAACCAGCACTGGACACCTCGACTATATACTGTAGTATATTTGTGCATGAGATAATTCCTTGCTGCACAAAGCTTGATGGCCACATACACATACAGTACATTAATCTAATGCCAACTCACCATTTCATCTCCAAGTACTTCCTGCAGACAGGATGAGTCAGTAGATTGACACGGTTGTGTTGCACCATGGCCTGTATTCACACACAAATAACACACTCTTAAGTAGTGTTCTTGAACATTTCAAGTTGGACTAGCTTTAATATTGGACTAACTTTTTAAAAGCACTTACATTCAAAGCTGGAAGTGGCTTATAATCTATGTTTTTTTCCATTCTTGCCTTCTTCACAATCTGAAGGGGCGTTTGAAGCCACTGAAAGTCATACTCGATCTATTTACAACAGAATGTATCACATCAACACCCGTTATTATTTCCTACCTTGAGGAAACTATCTTTAGAAAATGAGCACAACTGAGACTAACCCAGTAGTTTAAACTGTCAGGATCCTCCTCTGACTCCTTTATGCTCAAATCAAGGAGAAGCTTTATGACACAAACACACACACACACACACAAAGATTGTAATTGCAATGTGTAATTTAGAACAAGTTCTTACACAGCAATAAGATTTAAAAAACAATTGTCAAAAATAAATCTTGACCACTGAATTAACATGAAAAAATCTTTCAAAATAAAGTTCAGTAAACACTGACAGGCTGGCTAGCATGTTGTATTTACATGATTGGTAATGTTGCCCTTTGAAACTTCCAAACATGATTTTAGATTGAACTCATATGATCATGTGGAGATTGCTAATGCCACTATTTACATTATGGGAGTTTGTATTAACCTTGAAGGTCTCTGGAAGAAACTCGATCATGTCCAGGACAACACATCGCTTGGTGGACTGAGGGTTAAATGCCCTAAGAGCTTCATCACATCTGTAACATTCACATGTTAGTTTAGTTTTGTTAAAGACACTGATCTGATGCATTGAAGAAAATTGGGACTGCCAAGACAGAATAGCCCTTTTTTTTGCAACCACCCAACACCACCCTCCCTATTAACACACACATGAACACACACACACACAACACACATATGCACTTTGACATGTAACTGTTACACTTAACAGTTGTGAGACTGCATTCAGACACTCTCATTCTATTCCTAGTGTGTGGTAATGAATGTGAACTTGCCTGCCACTCTCGAGCACCACTACTGTGGCCTCTTTCCTGTTGTTGTGCACTGCTTCGTGCAGGAAGGAGGTGTCGCTGTTGTTGAGCAGCATCTGCGCTCCTCTCCTCAGGAGCAGTCGCACAGCCGCAGCGTGGCCCTCGCGTGCTGCCAGGTGCAGCGCTGTGTTCTGGTGCGGCGCATACAGGGAAAACAACAGCGCTTTGTCATGTCTCAAGACTGTCAAGGAGCCTCTTTTTTTTCCATGTTCAAGTGCCACTATTAAACTGTGTGTAGCTGAGTGGCTAAATATTTAGCAGGTTATTTTATTTGATAGTAACATTTTAAAAACATTGTTAAAACCACAAAAAAACATTACCCCATCGTCATCGGTTTTGTCCAGCAGTTTGATATGTGATCCCAGGATTGTTTCCATTGTCTGTGTGTAGCCTCCAGTTGCTGCATGATGGAGGCACGACCATCCTTTGTAATCACTAGGAAACAGAGAGGACAGATGCTGTGTCAGCAATGAGGTAATCATTGTTCTATAGCGTCTGAGGACCCAATCAAGCACTCATTAAGACTAAGTCTCATTTATTGTTATTATTTGTTATTTGGATGTGTTTGTTGCAGTAAAGTTATATGATTGTTAACTTTGTGGTATTTGATGTTGATAATGATAATGATATTGTTGTCCCTTTGGCGGTATTAGATGTTGTATTGTTTGTTTCATTTTTTTTTTGATGCTGCTGTGCGGTTCTGTTGTGATCAAGGCCCCATGATGCATTAGTGATATCGTGGGGTGAATGTGAGGGTTAGTCTCTAAGTCTTCTTGTGGTGTGTTTTGTGGAAAAAGTGCTCGGGATTCTTGCTTTTGGCACAGTGCTCCCCTGTGGAGCAGGAGGTCCACCACTCGGACATGCCCGTTCCTTGATGCCATGTGAAGAGGGGTCATGCCCCTCTCATCGCCCTCGTTCAGCAGCCTGGTGTCCGTCATGGTCTCTAGTAGTCTGTAGCAGGTATTTATCCTCCCATACCTTCAGGGAAACACACACCTGTTTCTACTAGTGAAGCATCATATATTCATGTAATTTACAGTATATGAATAGTAAAATGAACCATATAGGCATGGTTTACATCTCAGAGTATCCCCAACCCCAAGGCCATGAACCATCAAGGACTTGACATATAACAGCCAATTATGAAGCTGATTTATGCCAGTTTAGTCTTTGTGGTTTAAGACTCAGGGTGGACAATTAGATTCAGCACTGATACAACAGACATTATGATGCATTATCTTAAGACAGTGGTGTATGTTGTATCCCAGTCAAGATCTGTTAACTCTAACCAGAATGTGATCCATGTGACCATACGGTTCATTACAAGGTTGAGGAAGTGGTCATGACAACCATTATGAACAAAGAACCTAAGCATTTGTAAATAAGTGAAGACTTACTCAGCTGCGAAATGCAGAGCAGACTTTTTTTGCTTGGACTTGTGGTTAGGTGACACCTCCAGTCCGAGCATGCTCCTCACAGACTCAGGCACACCCAGCTTACAGGCATAGTGGAGGGGAGTGCAGCCCTCATTGTCTTCGTCACAAAGCAGCTCTCGCACACTCTTATGCTGTCAGAGGGATATATGAATTACATCAAATCAATATATATTCAAATTGAATCAATTAATTGGTTTATTATAACATTTTATATTATAGTGGACTCTAACAACAGAGCAACATACTGCTGCTTGAAACATGTAAAACAAAGCCATGGCAACTCCTGCTGGTCGGGGGAGATTATCTCATGGTACATGTCTCGTCTGCAACAGCAGGGGGCAGTCACACATTGGTCTTATAGACAAAGGTAAAGCTAAGAAACTTGGCATGATCTTGTAGACAGGAAGAAAATGATGGTGTAATGCATTAGTAAAAGCTGGGCTGCTGTCTCACCTGCAGAAACTCAGAAGGAAGGTTACGGAGGCCTCCGGGTTGCATGATCGTGAGGTGCATGAAGTTGCATCCACTCGTGTCTTTCAAAGTAAAATTGCATCCTGAAACAATGTTGGAAATATCTTCCTTAATTAGTTACATGAACCAATAAAGAGATTTGTTGGTTATTTGTACTTATTGGTTATTTAGGCTATAGCTTATTTATGACAAATGCACTATGGTGCACTATGGTTCTGGTGTTTTAGTTACCATGCGACAGCAGAAGATTGACTGTTTGCCAGGCTCCACAGCTTGTGGCCAGAAGTAATGGAGAATGCCCCTTGAAGTCAGTGCGGTCAATGTCAGCCCCCTGTAGTATGAAACAGTACCAATACCCTGCTGGGTGTGTTCTCACATAAAACAAACAGACGGGTGACAGCAGCAGTGCTTACTGTACACTCACCTTGGAGATCAGATATTCGACCAGCTCATGGTGATCAAAGATGGCTGCCCTAAAACAAGCAGATATTACTAAAAAAATGTTTTCATAAAACACGTAGAGTAAGTGGCGAGTAGGAAGACAGTGTGTACTTATGCAGAGGGGTTTGGCTGGATCCGTCAAGGATGTTGATGACGTTAGTGATGCTCTGACAGGCTGAGAGCATGACCTTTACTGCCTCAGTAGCCCCTTGTGTGCAAGCCGAGTGGAGGGCGGTTGATCTATCACACTTCTGAGATGAATCCAGAGACATCAGATACCTTAGTCGGATATCCATTTACATAGGCTCATATAATACTGTAATAACATCACCAATTCAAGGTATACTGGTGACCAAAATAGTTGGTAATCAGGATAAATTCTTGCACTTTTTACTAATAAAGTGTTTCAGGAGTGTAAAAAAGACTCCCTGACAGTTTCAAAGGGTGTTTTAAAAGTTACATACTTGTTGTTTGTCCATTTTCGCACCATATGCTATGCAGAGTTTTATGACTTCAATGTTTCCCCCACGAACAGCCAGGTGAAGAGGGCTGTTGCAAAATTTGTCCACATAGTTGATATGTGCCTCAGTAGAATGACCCATCTCCTCTCCTGGAGGGCAGAACAAATGGGATTAAACTTTGCACTACTGTTGAGAATGATTGGGTGACCATTGCTTTTATTGTGCCCACCGTATGTATGTGTATATGGCAATAAAGATCTTTTGTCATTTTATCTTAGTTTGTTATAAAGGAGAATCCAGTCATGAGGGGAAACAAGGTTATTCAGAAAAAGAAATGGCACTTTTCAAATAAATGTACCACATTTACCACAGTTATTGCCTATTATTGCTATTCAATTTGTCTCTTAAAACTACAGATTGCAAAGAGGGGACTGACAGCATTTCTCCCTGGACTGTCCAAGTGCCTTCAAGCTCCCTCTTGTGCAATCTCCTCTCAGCCACCTCTCATTGGTTTTCTATGGAGTTCAGGTCAAGCAACTGAGATAACCATGGGAAAAATAAATTCTGAATAAAAAACGCATTTGCTTCCGTTCAAGGTTGGATTTTCCATCATTGTTTTCATTGCAATACTTCAGTATGATAAAATGGCAAGAGATTATATTTAAAAACTCTTCTTACTTATCTTTTCTAAGCGTGTGAATAATGTTGAAATTGCTGTGTGTTTGAAAAATCATTTTACAAACCCCTTTGAAGAATAACCTGCATGGATTGTTTTGCCCCAGCAAAAGCAGCTGCATGAATGGGAAAATGTCCCAACTTGTTTTGGCTACAGAACTGCGCACCATGTTTGAACTAGAAGACAGAAGAGAAACACAGTTTTCAAAAGCTTTTTTTTTTCCAGGTGTCTACTTTCTCTATGGCAAATTTTGTATTAAATTCTGATTTAAATGTATCCATTCATTCAGCTTCCCTTACCAGTATATGAAGTGCTTTGTAGTTATCTGTTGCACAAGCGATCATTACAGGGGTGTTTCCCAGCTCTCCCTCCAAGTTGGCATTAGTCTGAGGGTGGGAGAGGAGTTCCTGTTGGAGATACGGGATCTTTCAGCTCAGTGAACTGGCTTCCTAAGTTATTCTCTGTGTCATTCTCAGACTGCACATACAGAAACTGTGAAATGAATATCTATAGTTTTCTTTTTTAAAGATACCGGGAGACATCCCGAGGCTTAGCAAGTCAAGCAGAGGGGCTGATCTCTATGGCAATTTATGCAATTTCATCCGTAGTTGACTGATCAGCGATCAGTGCCACACATCCCCTGGAGCATTTTCTGCCCGTGTTACTCCATACAGTCCTACCCCAGAATTGATGAGAAAGAGGAAATGCCAGTACGTGTGGTACAGTACATGTAAAATGTTTATATAATAAAGATATTTATTTAATACAAATAGTATTCAAAAGTTTCTGTTTCATCAATCTGGACATATGAAAAAAATTACATTGAAATGGTTATTGAGTATTTGAAAAAGTAAATTGTAAATAGTATTTGACAATTTACAGTGTGAAAATTGTGATGCTTACTGCTTGCATGTGTACACATGCATCTTTGAGAGAAAATTGAGTATATTGAGTGTATTGAGTACTTTGCCCATGCTTATTTAAGACAGGGCAAGTTGAAGGCTGTTGTCCAATTTGTCCTTACAGATGTGGTGTGTTTGTTTCAAGTCAAGTAGGCCTAACAGCTGTACAACAACTCACATATTATACTGTATGTCATGTATCCATACATGATATACTGTATCTATGTATTGAAATACATTTCTGCCCTTTCCCTCATTAGCTTGTTCAAAATGTAGGTCGCTTAAGTGGAGTCGATGTATTGCACAATCTTACCTCCACCAAGGTATTGTGGCCCAAGCTGACAGCCAAGTGGAGTGGAGACAGAGCGCTCTTGTTGAGGACGTTGGGATCAGCCCCAAGGGCCAAGAGAGTACGGCAGCTCTCCCTCTGCTCTTTCTGCACAGCCCAGTGCAGTGGGGTATTGCCATCCTGGTCTGTGGCATTCAGATCTGCAAGCAATCAGCAACTGGTCAGAAGCACTTTTGCCTGAGAATGATTATTAATTACATGTAATTAGTTGATTAATTACTAATTGATTAATGAGGATCATGTCATTTTCAAAGGGTTGGGAGGTACTGACATCTTTATGATGTACACAGACAATGCAGTTGAAATGGTACACCATGTTAAAGGTTCAAATGCAAAACCCTTTGCCACAGTCTATTCTCAGACATATTCAGACATTAAGTTGTTTTAACAATCATTTAAAGTAATGTCTATCAAACTGCAATTTAAATAGTATTAGCAAGTAAAAACAAATCAAGCCAAATTAAGTACATGTGATTATTTAACATCTTCCATTCACAAATTGTGTTGTGCGCCTACCTTTCGTTCCAGCTCCTCCTGCAATGATGTGTATGATCTGAAGGTGTCCTCTTGCCGAGGCATGGTGCAGCGGGCAAGCTCCAGTGTGGTCTCTCATGGTCAGATGTGCCATATGTTTCTCCAGCGCCACCACGTTGCCCTGCTGTGTCCACTGCAACAGCAGCCGAGGAGGAACTGGGTCAGCATTTGGGAGGGAGGTTCAGCAGATCTGCTCATGACCTTCTCAGACTCTCTGAAAATGGGGGTGCTTGAGCTCATGAAAGGACTTACCTCAAACACGTCTGCCCTCATCCGGGCTTTGTCCGTCTCATCCAGGACTTCCTCATAGGATTTGGGATCATGTTTGGAATTCGTCTTGAATATAGACATCTTTGCAGACTCCAACAGTCCAAGGAACCTTATTAAAACAAACCAGCATATTTCAGCGAAACAGTTTCTTTCAGCAATGATTAATGCATGCCATTTCTTTATATGAAGAAGAAACATGTCTTATTATTATAGCATTATTATAGAGATTTATTACTTTATAATCAGAAGGTTTCCGACTTACTTGTTCATCTCATGATTTTGAAAGAATATTGATATTCTTTTGACGACTGGTTGCTGAAAAATTAACTTTTATGTGCAGAAATTTTTATTTCTTACCTTACCAGTCTTACCTTTGGGGGCTTTTGTCCTCTGCTGGCGAAATTGTGCCTGTGAAGTTGCTTTTATACCCCTCAGTGATGATGTTTGCTTAAGATATCAGATTGCCATGTGTCTTGAGATGGATTGACAATGTTTAGTTGTCACTCTAGAAGAGATTCTAATTGGCTTCTCAAAGCCCTGGGACCCACTTTTGTTAAAATATTAGGAAATGAAAATGCACATCATAGGGCTTTTATGGATGGAGTGCATTTGCAAAATTACATCATTGGGTCTAATTTTATTGCATTTTTTCCATCCCTGCCTCCTGTTTCAGATAATGCAATAAGTAAGACATTACTTCCCCAAAGTGTGAATATCAATCATACAGTTTGGCCATTTTATGGTTCAAGACTAACCAGGGGCTATTCATTTAGGCTGGACAATTGAGGCTAGAACACTGTGCATGCATGTGTGCACTCAATGAGATCACTCTAACAGGCTTTTGTGTGTCTTCATCGCATGCATGGAGTTTTCTGAAATACAGTACACAGGCCAGGAACATTTCGCGCAAGACAAACCATTCAGCATCCATTGTTGTTGTTGTTGGAGCTCAGATAATGTGAAGAATGATTTCCCTGTTCACTGGGATATTTCTGATTGGAAGAGCACATTTGGTCTTTGTGGGGACACTGTGACAGAAACCCTATCCATCGATCAGTTACATCATTCCAAGACTAGTTGGGGGAATTTTAAATCTATCTGTATGACTACATTCAGTCAGTACAACCAATAGAGTTCAGGAAAATTAACTTGCATTGACATTATAAAGACCGTCTGGACTGGCAATGCAAGCATTTACAATTGTATCGTGGTGTGCCAGCACCTGCCAGGGTAGCGGGCTCATATGGATTTAGTCATATGGATAGCTTAGTTGTTTGGGAAAAGTAAGCTACCTTTAATTAATGTCAATATTAGTCCAACCTAGTTCAACAAAGAAGCAATCAAGGGACCAAATATAACAGCTTTCCGCACACAAACAGCTCCCAATTACATACCTGATATTATGACATTAATATCTGCCAGGTGAATAGAATGTGTCACAGCTGCCATGAAGTTTTGCACACTATATAGCAGACGTGTCTTACTCTGTGTGGTGTATGTCATTTGTCTCCCTTCACATGCAGGGGACTGCTTAAGTTTTATTGCTATATGTAAATATACAGTTTTAGCAAAGATCACTTCTCACTGTATTGTTTCTGAATGTCATGATCAAGGCTGAAAGGCTTCTTTCAACCGCTTTCTCAGCATGGACACCCTAATGGCTGGGGCTGCATTGTGTTATCTTGCACCCAGCCAGTGTTCCCTGAATTAAAGCTATAATTGCTTTGGACCAGAAGTGGGGGAATACAAACGCAGAGTGCAGGTTTGATTTATTACACTGCAAACCATCTTTTGCCCCACCTGAGTACTCAACGTTTAGGAATGTTTTGTTGCTGAAATAACCTTTCGGCCATAACTTTTGTAAGCCAGTGGCTTTTCTGACCAGAAAGCAAGAGGAAGAGAATTAAAAGATGAGATAATCTGACCAACGGTTATAACAAGATTGTCTTGCTGAACTGTCCTTAGTTGAACCAGGCTGGTCCTCTTGGTTGGGTGGGGGGGATATATGTCAATACTTCAAGCAATTAAACCTTATATTCTTAAACAAACTAAACAGAAGACAATTGACCATTTGATGCCAGGCCCACAACGTTACCTCAATGCTAGTGAGTTTCTTAAAGTGGATTGAGTTGTCCTTAGTGCACTAGGTTGGTCTTTATGGGAGAGGTGGGCTATCAATACTTCATAATACTTATAATACTTATAATACTGTAGCGTACACGACTACCTAGGACAGACACCTCTTGCCACAAAAGGTAGTTTATTAGCAGCTGTTGTCGGCCACAGTCATGCCAATACAGAAC
>JAUCNH010000107.1:2879816-2890628 GCA_032353275.1 Sardinella hualiensis | reverse complement strand
TTTTACAGACATAATTAACAAGAGTGAGACGGCGGATTTTTTTTGCTAACACAGGTCATGTAGGCTAATAGCGCAAATGCAATCTGACAATAGGCCTAAACAAATTCACTCCAATAATCATTAGGCTACACTTTGTCAGTGACCGGTAAACATCATTATGGGCTGCTCACAATTTTAAAAAGCTGACCTAACAAACTTCTAATGCCTGAAGTCAGCTTCACAGAAATCAATCGGCCTAACCTATATCTCTCACTATAGTCTACTGACACAGTCTAGGCTCACTTGTAATCTGTAATGCAGTTTTTGAGCCTGCATTTGATTAACATATAGGCCTACTCTTTACACACTAGTAGTTTATCATCAATCACCATCGTTACAACAGTAAGTAGTTATATGTTAGTCTTGAACATCAAAATGTTTAATTTACGCCGGAGTCGACTGTGAGAGGTTCGTGGCGAACTGTCATAGCAAGATAGAGTGAACCTGCTGCTCTTTCATAGCCTACTACTCTACTCACTGAATAATTCATGAACACTGAGTTCTGAAATACAGCACAAATGGGCCATGAAGGAAACAATCACACCGCTGTTTTCCTCTTAATTTCAACAGTCATCAAACTTACACGTTTGAGACTACCAGGTTTAAAACTTCATAGTATACTCCAAATAAACCAGTTTGTTTAAAAATAAATTCAACTAAATATTGTGTAGTTGCTATACTTGAATTATATTTAAATAATGTCCATACATTGTTCATTTGACGTGCAACATCTACTGGCTGCATAGTTGCCCACGTTCCGTCGAAGATCACAGAAATTGTTTGAAGGTGAGGGTTTAACAGTATGGGACAGCAAAGCATATCCTGCGGATGCGCACGGTGACGCCTATGTTGAAAATCTGCCAGGCTATTTACTTTAGATTTAGCCTAGATTTTTTGTATTTGATTGTTGATATGTGTAAATCTTGTTCGATAACTTCTGCAAACTGTAAACGCTCAGATATCGCTCTCGAGTTAGCCTACCCTTGTTGGTTCCATGAAGACACGATTCTGTCTTCTCTTAGGTGGGCAGAAGCTTAGAGGATAAAACTACAGGCAAATAAATGACACAAATCCTCAAAGAACGGCAATTACAGGCCTAAAGCTACACCTAATGACTAAATAGTATGTAAAAGCTCTCATTTTACCTCTGGCGAGATCTCAATAGGTTAGGTGTTATTCTTTTCTACAGTTTGGTCCACACACTGTATATTCACACTGAAAATTCCTTTGATTTTTATGGGTAGGAAATGAATTTGAGTTTGAACTATTCCCTTAAAAATATGTAAATATTATTTTTTAAAAAGTACACTGAATTATTAAAGATCAGAGTCCATATTGTTGATTTTGGGCCTTTTAATGACCCTGACAGAATTAAGGGACAACTGTGGAAATAGCCTATTTAAAGATTTGCAAAAAGGTTCCCTGCGTGTATCTTTATGATTTGCGATGCAGGTAAAGTAGGCTATGTCCTTGTTCTCTCTTTTAATTGAAAATAGAATTACTAGTCAGATTGCAAAATAGGCCTACGTTAAAATCTAGGGTATGTTTGGTGTCCTATATTTTCAAAATTTATGTTATTAATTAATCTAATATCTGCAGTCATTTCAGTAATGAGGCCTACCACGACTCTTCAGGAAAACCCAATTACGCACCGGTAACGTTAACGCATTATGCATCACGTAGGCTATGTGTGATCCTTCACAATCTAAGTAGGTTTCTTACAAAAATAGCCTATAGGCCTACGAGTCAGATCTTCTATATTATCATGCAATTTTGGGGTGACGAATAAGCTTGAACAAATCATTGAAGCCAGACCAATATTTAATCAGCGCTGCTTTGCGCTTTGGTCGAGGCTGTATGCCTAATTATTAACTGGCTAGACCATGACAGTATTGGCAACATTTATAGAGATCCAACCAAAGGACAAATTATGTTCACAGTCAGTATGTTTTGTGATCTTTCATTCGTGGTGTCTGTCACTCTAGGACTTCACATGTTACTGTGTTGTCCTATAGGCTACTCATCAGCTGACAATATGTTGGCTACATTACGTTTGGACTTTATTTTAGTGAGCACCATCTGGCCAACAACGGCAACAACCTGAAATTCTCTTTTAGATGATTTTGCTTTGAACGATGAAGTGTGGAGTTGTTTTAGCTCTTGGGAAAGATGCAGCGACACTCTGTGGCCGATTACAGAGGTGCACTGAATGTGAGAGGAAATCCTCAGCAGTAGTTTTGGCAACGTCCCCTTTAAGAGCAATGGGGAAGCGGTAGGGTAGCCACGTTCGACTTCTAAAGGAAACGAGTATGCCTTGGCTTTTAGGCCTAGAAGAAGAATCTGATATATCAGCCTTGTTGGTGGTGTTTAGAATATCAGGGTTTTGTAAATAATAGGAAAACTTGTCAGAATGACCTCCTCCTTGGTCACTATATGTGCTTTACTTTTCTGCCTTTCTGTCGAGAAACCTATTCCCACACTTGCATGGGATGCAGACCTGGAACTGTTCGATCTCGTGGAAGAAATACCGCAAACATTCTATGAATTCTTGTCTGTGGCTCAGGTAACGTTAACGTGAAAAGCTCGTTTACCTTTGTTACATTGCGCTTTGTGGCGTTTACGCGTATCTTGGATCTAGCATGCATTATATTTCCCTAATCCTTAGCCCAACAGAAGGCGATTCCCGTCGTCTCAGGACCATTGATCTCTAATGGAATACGCTTAACCAGCTTGTGTTGTTTTAATGCTCATTTAATCAGGACCATTAGATCTCGAGACTCCAGTTTATGTGGTGTGCTTATTTGGGAATTTCCTTGTGGAGACATGACGCGGCTATGGCCTGTAACGTTACTGACAAACAGTCGACATTCGATTGACTTGCTAACGTTACTTCTGTGTTCCAAGCCAGAGCAGATGTAACATATGTGGCAATGCTCACACCAGTGCTTTCCACCGACGTGTCTTTAAGACTGGTCTAACGCTAACGTGACTTTAGACTGCTTTGATAAGTTTGCGCAGCAGAAACTTGCCTCTGACCAAAAGTGAAAGAGGTTTACGCACTATCCGTTTCTGTGGAAAGTTGAGGCCTAGAGAACAGTTGTACCTGCTTCAAATGTAATTTTAGCCATGTCTATACCATGTCTGGATAGGTGATGACGGAAACTCTGCATAGTGTCTGATCTGATCGTATCAATTAACATGTCTCGCTCATGGCTCTTAGTCCAAGGCCAATACATTCTGAATAATAAACACTTCTACTAGAGTTTAAGTTAAAAGAATACACTAGGTGGCACCAGTGATGTTGCATTGGAGAAGAAATGTTTTCTGTACACAGGACACTCATCAGTGTGCTCTGCTTTCAAGCAACACTCTCCTACTTTCCCATGTTGCTCACACTCTCTCTCCCTGTTTCCTATCAAGGATGCATCATCAGCGGACATTAGGAAAGCCTATCGAAGGCTTTCCCTCGTCCTACATCCAGACAAGAACAAAGATGAAAATGCGGAAACACAGTTCAGACAGGTGAGCCATGCTCTTCGAAATAACCTCCATGCAACAGCTCCATGCATAGACCTTTTTGTTAGTATTTCTGTCATTTTAAGATTTACAGTCTTAGGCACCCACTTTAAAGTTTGTGAAGATGTTCTGTTGCTTCATTTTGATGGTTGTGTGGTGTATGTCTGCATGTTTGTTTGTTCGTTTTGGATTTGTTTTGGAGAATACATAGACCACAATTTAATTGTCTCATGATGATTACTCTACAGCTTGTGGCAATTTACGAGGTCTTGAAGGATGAAGAAAGGAGACAGAGGTGAGTTCTTGCAGTGTAGAAGATCTTAAATTGTCTACAGGAGACTAGGATTGGGAATTGAGAACCGGGACTTGAGTAAAACCAAGAATTGAATGCTTCATTTCACTAGGAACTGTATCCCTATGACATTATCAGTGGGCCTTTCTGAATGCAAAACTGAAGTAGATTCACCGTTCTAAATGGTTTCCCTCATTCTAAGCTGCTATGACCATAGGAATATAGGCTTTATTACAGGCTTGCTGACACTAAAAAAAAAAAAATGAAAAAGGAATTGATAAAGAATTTATGAAGTTGGACCACTTAGCAGATTAGACAGTGGCATTGATATGGATAAAATCCCCACAATTTCCACCTCTACAAGAGATTCCTAAACATTTCCAGCCTCTACCTAGCAAAGAGTAGCCGAGCTACCGCTGCCTCCTGATGTGAAGGCATGTAATGCATCAGGCTCAGCAAAGAGGAGATCCTGAATGTGACAAAATATGGTGTGGTTGAGGGTAGTAATTGAACAGTTCACACAATAAATGATATACTAGCCTACTTCTCCTAAAATAACCAGGGTAGCAGCCAAAGTATTTTGTAGTAAACATTAAACTGTCCATCATTCTGTTGCATGCTTTCTGTGCTAGCACTCTCTGACTGCTTGTGTTAATCAGTGCCATTTAGCTATGAAGTAGTGGTTGTGGCTGTTAAGAAAACGTCCAACTAGTTGAATAGTCTGTGCAAATGCACAAGTCTTTGTCCATCTGCCCTCAACATTATATCTCCCCACCGAGCGTTTAATGCTTTCCTGTGGAAACTTTTCCTGCTGTTGATGGCCATAAGTAGTACAGTATTACCCAGCTTTGCCGTGAATCATATTAGTTTATTTGCCATTTACACATAAAGATAGCAGGTAATTATGCTCTCTCCTGACTCCCATCAACAGGTACAATGACATTCTGGTCAATGGCCTCCCTGACTGGAGACAGCCAGTCTACTACTATCGGCGGGTGAGGAAGATGAGCAATGCGGAGTTAGGCTTCCTCCTCTTCCTGATTTTGACTGTCGGACACTACGCAGTCATCTGGTCCATTTATTTGGAGAAGCAACTGGTGAGTTGCGCTGCAGTTCACATGACTCTAAATGGACACGGCCCTTTGTTTTTATGTCTTGATACAAATGCAGAGGCCATACTGTTGATGGTGGGTGGGAAGGAAGGAAGGGGCTGAGATGTGTGAAGCAGCAGACTTTTGAATTCATTTTTTTTTTCTATTTAGTGTTGTCAGGTAATGTCTTCTGTCTGTGCAGGATGAATTTCTGAGCAAAAAGAAGAAAGAGAAAAAGAAAAAGATGAAGAGCATGGACGAAGTCAAAAGTGCTGGCCAGGAGAAGAACGAGCGGTAAGTCATAGAGATAAATAAGAGAGAAACCCAGTTTGTTCTTCCTAAAAACGTCAACAAGACTAAACAACATGCCATTCTGTCCTCTGAACTGATCAGGTCCTACGACAAGCCCCACTGGCATGACATCCTTCCACTCAAACTGAGCATCTGGCTGTACCTCTCCATCAAGTCCCTCCCGCAGGTCGTTCAGGAGTTGAAACTGTACTACCAAGAGTATCAGGAAATGAAGATCAGACAGAAGGAAGAAGCCGAGGCCTTGGCTGCACAGGAGGCACAACAAAGTGAGCGGCCAAACTCCCCACTACTCTGATTTTGAGGATTATCAGGAGAAGAAAATATTGTAGATTTACACACCATCGATTTACCACCATTTACACACTCAGTAACTGTATTACCCTTCACACATTTCTGAGGCATTCGGGTGGGGTGGGGTGGGTTGGGGTGGCAGAGGAGGGAACAGGGATGTTGTAGGCATCATCGTCTGGCTGTGAGGGCTGTGCTATGGAGCAGATTATGTGTTTGGTAGGTCCGTATGCCCACTCCCAATTAAAGGTTATAGTAAAGTATATAGTATAGTATA
Organism: Sardinella hualiensis; assembly: GCA_032353275.1. NCBI lineage: Eukaryota > Metazoa > Chordata > Actinopteri > Clupeiformes > Clupeidae > Sardinella > Sardinella hualiensis. The sequence goes on along the minus strand of JAUCNH010000107.1, from coordinate 2,884,813 downwards.
GTAGGGTATTCTCTACTTGCACCCTATGATGAAGTCTGGCCTGCCAACATTTTTTTACTGGAGCCTCATGGCAAGTTTCCTTCCTGATGGATGGGCACTTAGTTATTGGGGCTGCTTTCAGTTTGGTTGTTGCTCTGGCTTTGACTCTTTCAAAATCAATACTTGCACTTTCAGTCTGTCGGTTCATTTTCTAGTTGGTGGAATCCAAAGAGATGGTACTTACTGAAATATAATGTTGAGCTACGGTAATACATCTACACAGCCAGGCTAGAAATGATGTACATGTAAACATGTCCTAAAATCTCCAGAAAACTTTGCATTTAATTGTGCTGGCTCATTTTAAACTGTGGGGGGCGCATGGAGCACCGATAGAATGTCACAAAATATTTTTATCTAGAAAAGTTAAGTAAATGTTATTTTAACACTGTTATTAGTGTCTCATGAGTTAACAGTTAAAAAAAACTTTACTATAAATAAATAAAATAATAAAATACATCAATCTTATTTTCTGCAGAAGAGAAGCGTCCCAAAGTGAAGAAGCCTAAGATTGAGTTCCCTGTCTATGAGCCCAGCATCTCTGATACAAGCTATGCAGCTCCATATGATCAGGGTACGTCCATTGAAGACATAGAAGACCAGATGGACGACTGGCTGGAGGACAAGAAATCTCAGAAAAAGAAAGTATGTGCCCTTTTCCCCCCTTTTTCCCCACACTTTACTTCTTTTCTATCATGCCTAGTTGGTCCTCTGCTTATTGAAGGCAATGGAGGACCTGCATATGATTGTCTGCCATGTTGGCCTTTTTTGCTCAGGTCCCTGAGTGGACTGAGGATGATCTCAGTCAGCTCAGCAGGTGCATGGTGAAGTTTCCAGGAGGCACTCCAGGACGGTGGGAGAAAATTGCCCAAGAGTTGGGTAGATCTGTGGCAGAGGTGCGTAATTATCTTGCCTCATCCAAAACATACTGTATGGCAATACTTACGCCTGAAAAGGTGCAGTTAAAAAACTGATTTAAAATGGCACTGCTCGAGTGTCTGTGTGTGCGTCTGTGTGTGTTTGTGTTTCTGTGTGTCTGTGTGTGGCTGTCTGTGTTTCTGTGTGTCTGTGTCTGCCTTTTCTTGTCTGTCTGTCTGTCTCTGGCTGGCTGGCATTATACAACATATTAACCTAATTTAACCCTCTGGTATCTCACATTTAATGTTTAACCTAAGATGATTTGTACAGTACAGTTGTATCAAGCACCAATGATATGTTATGTGTAGAGTTACACTGGTTGGAATGGGTTGCAACTTGTGCAATTCATTTTAAATGTCAGTTCATGCCATAAAATCAACCTAACCCAGTTATTTTCCCTGGTAGGTGACTTCAAAGGTCAAGCAAGTAAAAGACAATATCACCACCACGCCAGGTAAGACCACTGAAAAACCACTGTACAAGCACAGTATAGAGAAGTTCTTTGAGTCTTGTCAGTTTGGAACTGGGCTCCTCTTTTTGACGTGTGCTTTTGCGATTTCTCTGTTCAGGGCTGGTGAAGTTCTCTGACCTGAAGGGAGCCTCTGTAGCGGGGAAAGTGTCCAAAGCAGGAGCCGTACCGGACAGCCTGATGACCCAGCGCGAGGAACCTCCATCGGAAGCACAGGAGCCGCCAGCAGAGTCTGGCGGCGGGGAGGAGACGGAGGGCAAGACCCTGAGGAGGAGGACGAGGAAGGCTGCAGCCAACACAGGGGGTGGGGGTGGGAGTGGGGAAGACAAATCCAACAGGAGCCGCCGCCAAAGGGACTTTGACCCCAATGCCGTGGATGAGGACAGTGACGAGGAGAGAAGGGCAAGCGCGCCAGCACTGCAGAAGGAAAAATCTAGCACCGCCACAGAGGACGTGTGGACCCAGAACCAGCAGAAGCTTCTGGAGCTGGCGCTACAGCAGTACCCGCGTGGCACCACAGAGCGCTGGGATAGAATTGCTAAAGTGGTGCCCGGAAAAAGCAAGGTAGGTGACGTGTGGCCTGAGCAGGCTAAACCCACCGATGTCACAGAATGGATGTGAGAAATATAGATTGAGTCCATCTGTAATTTCTGTGTAGTTTATAGTGGCATTTATAATTAGGGAATACTAGTATTTCTGGACCTTGAAAGTCTCTAATATTTATGCATCAGCCCCTAGTACCCCCCAGTTACTGTTTGTTTATTGGTTGTTTATTTGGTTTTGATTAGCTTTTAACTAATGTCCTTTTTTTATTATTCCAGGAGGAGTGTATGATTCGTTTTAAGTTGCTGGCGGAACTCATACAGAAACGGAAGCAGACGAAGAGCTGATTCCCCACTGGCAGCCATCTTGGGATTTCACTTTACCTCTCACACGTCTGTCATGTGCCTTAAGCTCCATACAGAATGAGAACCCAGTTATGTGGCATCAAGAGTTCCCAAGGTTCTACTCGCTATGGAAGCCTTACCATCATACTTCAGGAGAATTTCACATCTCCTTTCAAAACAAGTCCAGTGTATCATGAAAGTGTTTTAATTTATTTTTTCATTTTGCATTTTATCCACCATCTTGCCCCTTTAAGCTTCATAGTTTATCAGTTTTCTGATGTAAACATGAAAGTTGAAACTGTCAATATTGCTCAATGTGTTTTTATAAATTCATGAAGCAAATAACTTTTCAGAGGCATTATGGAGTATTTTCATTCATTCATTTCATTTTTATGTCTTTATTTGACAAGCTTCATTATCCAAAGTCACTTACCATTAAAGAAAAACACTTGTTTGGACTAAAAACTAAATCTGGTGAGAAAGAGAGAGATGTTAAAAGGTTTTGGAAGGTTGAATTAAGTAAGGAAAAATTATAATTTTAATGTGAAAGGTTGGCAAAATCAGACATCGTTCCTTGGCGGGCTGCAATGAACTCTAAACAAGGGTGTTCAGATGGATAGAATAGAATATCCAGACCCAGTATCGCCTTGTTGGTGTGCATTTGTGACTGCATGCGATCACTGCTTATTATTTCTATGTACATGTGGGAGTACGGGAGATTGACACAGATTTATAAAATGAATGATTTACTTAAATATTTTGGTATTGGTATGCTTTTAAGGAGTCCCTGAAGGACATGTATGTACATTGTATATGTGTCCATTAGGCCTTGCTAGAAGCCAAATTGTGTGGCCAGTCACAGCTCTGCTTCCCATCCAAAGAAGCCCACTGGTATCTGAGCCTTTGTCGGGGGGGGGGATGCCAACTCACACAACATAGTATATCCATAACTAGTGTTTATTTAGCTCCAACAGTCACTTGAGCAAAATGATCCCAAGTTAAGGTAGCTTACAAGGAAACCACTGTTCATGAAGGGTATACAATGCAGCCCTGCCTGATGACTAAAGGTTCTGCTGAGTGAACAATAAACCATCTATTTTCGCAAGACTCAAATTTCTATTCATAAATTATCTTGACCTACATGTTCCCTGAACCCTTATCAATAGCACACTTTGACCCTCAGTCGTCGATGGCTTCATTTGCATTTGTGTATTAAGAGCGGCTCGGAGAGGCATCAAGCAGAAACGCAGACAGCGTTCACACACCTGTGTCTGTCTTCTAACACCTGTGCTCTAACCTCTATTTGAGGGGTCCATCAGGAAATGGCTCGGATGGTCAGTCGCTTCTGTCAGCTGCTTTGTAAAGTGCCTGTCAAATCAGCTCTGCCTCAGAAAAGTTTAATATTGACAAGACCACTTGGCACAACCTCTGGTAAGACGCACTCTGCTTGTCCTTTTTGTTGTGAAAGTGTTTGTAAAGTCAAGTATTGTTTATGAACACTAATCATGCAAATTTGTAATTCAGATTATTTAGTTTAATGTCAAATATTCTATCAATTTATATTTAGTGGCAATCAATTATATAGTCAATATCCAAAGAATAAAACAATGATTGATAATTGATTAATGGTAAATGCAGGTATATTCCAGGCTAAACAGTGTGCCACTTTGTACTCTGCTGTAAAATGAAACAGGGTTTAAGCAATGTAAGAATCAAAGCAAAGTAGAAAAGAACAAAAAAAGCTCTGAACTGATATTTGTTCTGTAGCCAGCACAGAATAAAGTTCAGTATATATGATCCCATGAGGAATAGTTTTAATGAGGAGCCTAGACGGGCTATTGCCCTGCTGCTTGCCTCATGCCAACATTCATGTCCCCAGGCCTAAGGTCATTGACACGCTACGATCAGTCAGGCGGGCACACAGATTGGAAGAAGAAACTGACCCCGGAACAGTATGCAGTGACGAGAGAGAGAGGCACAGAGGAGGTGAGTGCATAGGGCTGTGGTGACTCATAATATAAGGCTATGTGCCTAGAATAGCTGTAGAGAGCACTGGGCCAATATGAATTGGCCTACATTGCCATATACAGTACATACAGTGTATGCTGGCCATAGCAGAAGAAGAGTGATGCTAAGAGAGATTTCAACTTTTCACTTCCTTATACCTTGAAATGATGTTTTGTGAAGTATAAGTATTTCAAAAGTCCTGTGTCTTCCTGTGTTGTTTTCCTCTCACTTCGCTCATTTCGCCTGTCTTTTCTAGCCTTTCAGTGGCCTCTTTTTAAACCACACGGAAGAGGGCATGTACCACTGCGTATGCTGTGACACTCCGCTTTTTAGGTAAAATAGTATGCTGAGGAGAAATTAAGTTTGAGTTTCTACAGATTTGCACAGATATAACTCTAGATTGAATTTTGAACTGGGAGTCATACATTTAAATCAATCTCACTATCATGTGTGTGTCACTCTGTTCTCTCCAGCTCTTCTTCTAAATTTGATTCAGGGACAGGGTGGCCATCTTTCACTGAAGCCCATGGAACATGGGAGCAGGACGAAAGTCATGCCAACATTCTGCGTCGCCCTGACAACTCAATGGGTAGCACAGCAACCGAAGTAATTTGTAAACAGGTTTGACATGTCTTCCACAATCTAGTAACTTTTATCTTGCTTGTGAAAAAATAGACTAC
>JAUCNH010000107.1:2609906-2621416 GCA_032353275.1 Sardinella hualiensis | reverse complement strand
TGTGTGTGTGTGTGTGTGTGTGTGTGTGTGTGTGTGTGTGTGTGTGTGTGTGTGTGTGTGTGTGTGTGTGTGCGTGCTTGTGTGTGTGTGTGTGTGTGTGTGTGTATCTGTGTGTGTGTGTGTATGTGTGAGTGATAGAGAGAGAGCGAGAGAGAGAGAGGGAGAGTGTGAGAGAGGGAGGGAGAGAGAGCACGCTGTCAGAGGGTGCTCAATGTGAGCCTGTTTGTGTTTAGTGAGGGGAAAGAGGCTCATCAATCTGGTTCCACAGTTGGGCTGGTGTTGGAGGAAAGGAGGAGGATCCAGTAGCCAACAGTAATTACAGCTCATCCAGAGTGGGACTTCCACTGGAGAGACAGAGGGGAAGGAGGGAACACTGAAGAGCAGGGGGAGTGAGAGAAAGAGAGAGAGAGAGAGAGAGCACTGGGCAGAGTATGTGCCGTAGAGACAGTTTACCCTGTTTTTAAAAGCTCAGGAAAAGTGGCACAGCTGCTCGAGCAGTTCCACAGCAGGGGAGACCCGCAGATCACAGAATCTCTCTCTCCCTCTTTTTGCTCCTCGTCACACTTATGGCCAGTGGACAGAAAGGCGGAGAAGTGAGGCGGACACACGAGAGTAAGCGATTGCTGCAGCAGTGGCTTTTGGATGCCAAGTGAAGATTTGCAAGTAAACCTACAGTACACCATTCCAAGTGGAAGTCATTTATTGTGAACCTGCAAACAGCAGATTATTCAATAACTAACCCGCCGTCTTAAAGTAAGTAGCAGAATGTAGACCATTGTTCGTCAACTAGATACAAGTGAACAGAGATCATGTTGTGTGACTCACAAAGACACAGAGGGAGATGACGCTCACCCACGAAGAACTCAAGATAACATCAAGTGTGGAGCTCCAGGCTGGACTCTCTCCGTGATAAAGAAGAAAAAAAACAAAACTCAAGAACTGAGACTGAAGGAACGGAATGTGACAGACTCTGCTGTGATTGCGCCTGAACTCAGTTGGTGCCGGCACTACAGACGATCCCGCTCTAGGTGGGGGGAGGGAGGGTGGGGGGGTTTTCCCAGACGAGTGAGAGCTCACAAGAGACCAGGGGAACCCTGCAGTTGGGTCGCTTCGTGCTCATTTTGGATAGTCTGCGTATACGGCACCCACAGTGGAGTGGGCAGCGGTTCAGTGGCACAGCGTGGCAACCTCCCACCCCAACCCTCCCTCCCCCCTTCTACAAGTCTGCCATGAGTGGAGGTGTGTGGCGGATGTGAGGACAGAGAGAGCAGAGAGAGATGTCGCTCAGCGAGAGGGGGAGCCTCCCCCCGGAGGGGACACTGGCAAGCACAGAGCGCAGGAACACGCGTGTCAAGAGGGCCGTCCGCATCTCCAGCATAGTCGCCCAGGAGGTGAGTACTCCTATCCGCCATTGGAGGGGTCAAGAGGGCTGAGGTGAAGGTGGAGCCAGTGAGGTGTTACTATCGGGGACTGCAGGAGGACCCACACTGGAGGAATTTCAGTCATTACTTTTTATTAGAAAGTAATTAATAATTATTTAGTTGTTTGTAAGAATATTTCACATAGCAAGATAATTCAGGTAAACTGTGCTTAGTGTTTTATTTGGAAATATTGTACACTACCTTGCACACTACCTGTGACGTTTATACAATGTCATTTGGGCTTCGATCATTAAAATCAGCTCACAAATGAGCCAAATCATCATGTTTCAGTAGGCAACACTGGACCATTGCTAAATATGGACCAGTATATTTACAGTAGCTGAGAAACTTAACTTAGGTGTCAGAGAACATTTCAGCAATTACTGTGCTGGTCAAGAATAAGCACTCGGCCTTCTGAGCTGTGTAAATAAAGCTTGAATCATCCCCCCGGATCCTTGAAATTCTCTTGGCTTTGCTGATGAATGCGCTGTATTTCCAAGAAGTTGTATAAAGAATGGGCATCTTATTGTTTCACCAAAGTGAACAAAATGGACATTCACTTGTTTATTATGATGTTCAAGCAGAAATGCAGAGACTGGTAATACTGTTCAACACAGTTTAAAGTGCTCCATGTTATGTCAAAATGTTTGGTAAGGACTTTTGTCACGACATACATTTCCATGAGCACAATGTAGGCTATGTTATTGTGTTATCTGCCTAATTATCATAGATGCCGAACAGATAAGGGACATGGAAACTGCTGTCAAACCTTAGGATATGAAATATGGTAATGAAATGAACTGAGGAAGCTTGAGTGGTGTTGTTGCTGTAGGCTGGCTCTAAACTGGGACTTACACCATCTGTGTGTAGAGCCTATTCACACTAATGTGGACGAATCGCATTTAATGGATGACAGCCAGTCAGTTTAATGAAGAATGAAGACTGTATATTAATGATGGGGGAACCAGTGGTGAAAGGTATCTGCAGATGTTCTACTAGGATTTGCCCAGGCAGCAGAAACAGGGTACTGCGTCATTCCACAGCGATAAGGAATGCTAGTTTTGTATTCTTAGCCTCTCATCAATTCAGGCCAGTTTATGGAGAACATGCTTTAGGGTCGGGGGGAGGGGGTAGGGATCTGAGCAAGTTCTTGTTAATGAGGACCATGTTAAGCACAGGGCTTTGTGATCTTTTGAATAAAGAATTGATGATAGAAGAATTTAGTCAAAGGGCAGTATTTTGCCCCTGGGTTTGTGGAACCCGTGCATAAAGATTCACTTTGATATTATTTCAGTTTTACTCTGTGTACTCCTCTGTTTTGCCATGGAGTTCCTTTATTTACAGCGCACATTGTGCAGATAACATGAGGAATATTAAATAGGAATTGTTTTTATTCAGAAGCTTCCTCTTAGATGGTGGTGCTTCAGAGTTCTTTAATGTAATGCATAAATGGTTCCGCCCACTCCGCCTTTAGGTCTGTTTAGCTCCGGCTCCCTCACAGTAGAACCACTGAGTTAAGTGACCGGTGCCTAGAGCCGCGCAGAGCAGCTTCTCTCCTTCACAGCCCACATGCTCTTGACGCTTTCGACCCCCTGCTCACAGCAGTAGTGGTCCACAGGTCAGGCCTCCAACATCCATCTCTGTGAAATGTTGACCTTGAATGTTGCGCTCGCTGGCCTTGAGGCTCACAGTCCATCTTGCGTTGCTCTGCGCAACACATCCCCTAGGCCTTTACACCTCGCAGACGGATGGCAGACTGCACTGACAGGCCCTACCTGTGTGTGTGTGTGTGTTTGAGCCCATGTGATTCACTTCATTTCACACAAATGACTATGCCAAGAGCCCTGCCTGGCAACTTCTGCCCAGCAAAATGTGTGCAGTTATATTTTCTTTAGCTACTTTTTCTACATAATTATATCTGGTTGCTGGAGGTGTTTGGGTGAGATGTTGCCTTTTTTCCAAGAGAATATTGCATTTATTTAATGATTTACTTATCCGTTCAGATTTTGTGAACATCATTTTTATGTTATGGTTTCCAGCAAGGACAAATTGAGGAATGGAAAGAAATACCTTTTTTTTGCAGCAGTTACTCATTCACAGCGTTACCACACTCTCTTCCTCTTTGCTTTTCCATCCCACACTGAAGGGCAATTCAGTGAACCTGCCACATTATGCGCCTGGGATATTACCTTATGTTACACAACACTGTAGTTTTGCTAGTGGGACTGTTGGAGTGTTTTGTTTTGTTTTTTCTCATGACCGTTTATATGAGATCATGGAAACCATGAGTGGCTATTATCAGGCGAGCATTGCCTCCTTCTGGACAAATGTGGGACAGGACTGGTCTCATGCTGAACAGGGAGGGAATTGGGTGTATTTTTATGTTTATCTCTACATATCTTGTTTTTGTATTGTGTACATGTTGTGTTTTATCGTAAGTAAATATTTTCCGATAAGCACTGATTGACATGTAGACCTACGTAGGCTTCTGCAAGACTGGGTTTGGTGCTTTGTTGAGTTTTTGCTGCTTGTAGGTGGAGCTAGACAGCTGAGCTGTCATCCGTTGACAGCAATAACTTGTATCCCAGATGTCCCAAGGCCAGTGTACTTCGCTAACCTCTCCATTAATCACATTTGCGCACTATATCTCTCGCTCGTGTCTGTGCTTATTAAGACTGGACGCCGATCAACACCTCAAGGACAGACCAACCATTTCTCTAGTCTCAGGCCCATAAGTCAGGCTGTGCAACAGTCTTATAGCAGCCCTAGGTGACATATTAGTGGTTCTGAGGTGATCTGTGTTCACTGTCTCAAACAATTTAATAGAACTGTTACAGATTTGATGTTCCTGTATATACAATAATATAAACGTTACATATATATTTGTTTTTGCAATCTGAACAGAATCTCACGTATATATACACATACATATACAGCAGAAATCCTGCTCCCTCCATGCAGCACACAGTCCAGTCAGGTCAGACATCTTGCTCTCAAGGTCACATGATGAACCCTCAGAAAAAGTACAAGCTGTTCGCAAACCCTGTGCAGCCATGTAGCACCAGAGAGCACTTGAGGAACTTAAACACAATCGCAGTTGGAAAGGGGTGACCAAACTTTCTCTCTCTTTCCTCTCTCTCTCTCTCTCTCTTTCTTTTTTTTCTCTCTCTCTCTCTCTCTCTATTTGCCGAGCACATACCAGCTGTGCAGGGGAGAGCTGCAGGCCACTTGACAGGAACAGTTGAAGGACCAACCTGTATGTGTGTGTGTGTGTGTGTGTGTGTGTATGGTAAGGTGCAATTATTACCAAACTTGTAAATAAACAAACAAACACACAAATAAATCAATGAAAACACATGGAGTCCATGAGACACGTATCAGGGATTACTCTGCTGTTGTGAGTCAGGGGGGTCAGATGCTGAAGTGTTGAAGGGTATGCACAGTGGGATAGTGGGATGGTCCAGCAATAACCTGTGTCTCTGACCTCGGAAATGGAACTGATGAGTCATCTGCAATTACAGCGAATGTACTGCTCTCTCTCTCTTCCAGTCTGAAAATAGTCCAACCCAAGAAGCAAATTATGCTGTCATAAACATAGCCATAAATTCATACGCTATAAATACAAACACGTTAGAACCCATATGAAGCATAAGTTGCTTGTCACCACAGGAAGCTCTTTTATCCATGACCCAATGATTCACTCATTTGAGAGTGAGAACTACCAGACCTTGATACCCTGCAGCATGTTTTGCTAACTATGTGTGATAATGTGATTACTGTGGCCTTGGATAGCTGCCTTTGCACAACGCAGTAGCGTTTGTTTTACTTGTGTCTGTTTGAGGAGACGTCAGAGAGAATATCTTGTCCCTGCTGGCTACTGCCAGGATGACATGACCTATGAGTTCTAGATGTGGTATTGTGATTGGCTGGGCATCTGTGTAATACAATGGCTGTGTAATACAGTGGCTCACATCCAGTCAGCTTAGCACTAATTCCATTACAAATACTGTACACCACTACACCCCTTGCTTTTTGTCAAAGGCTCTCAGACAGATAGCCACAACAAGGAGTAAAATTACATTACATTATGGAAGCGTGCACTATATATTGACTAAGCTTGGATAAATTAATCGATTTAAGTATTTATTATCCCACTACATCCCTAGAATCTACACGCCATACAGTATACTTATTTTCTAATGGAAAAGTAAAAGTAGAATTTGTTTAGTGTAGCACAACATTTTGACTCCTCAGTTCCATCTTGTTTATCTACTCTTACTCTCTCTCTCTCTCTCACTCTCTCTTATACTCCCTCCTCTCTGTCTTTCTCTCTCTCTGGTTGTTAGTAGCAGTGGCAATCCAAGCTATTTTGCATCAAAACTAGGTTGTGCAACCTAGAATGCACAGCCACAGTTAAATTCTGGCTTTCGGCTGAATTCTTCCTTTTGAAAGGTCCACTCTTGCTGTTTGCTCAGTTTTATTTGTATAGACAGCATCTAGAAGTCCCCTTTTCCTGAAGACGGAGCTGGTGTAAGTAAACAGATAAGACGAGAGAGGAAGTGGGTTTGATGTAATTAGAGGTCCAGACCACCAGTGTAGCCACCAGACAACAAGCAGAGGGTTATCACTCGACGTCCGTCCGCCGTGCTGTGCTTTCACGCTCCTGGGCTAGGCAGGAGTTGTGACGCCTCAAGTGGAGTTACGCAGGTGTCACACGGGGGAACAGGACAAGTCCCTTTTTCTTTTCTTTTTTTTGCTGGTGGCTCTGGGATGCTGGTTTGGCTCGGGGCCCCAACCTTGGTCTGCGGGTGCCCCAGCCTCGTGTGTGTCTCGGCGGGTTGCTCCTCCGCACGTTGCTCCTGCTGCAGCTGCTGCTGCCGGGGACCATGATTCTGACCCCGGCCCTGAAGCTTCTCAACGCTCTCCTTCGCTCCGGTTCTCCCTCTCTGCTGTCTCCGCGACGTGCGCACACGCCCGCACCCATGCCCTGTGACGTGCCCTGCTCTCTGAAGTTGAAGTGCTGGGGAGCGGCCAGCCCCCGCCTGTCCCCGGAGGACGCCGAGGTAAGGTGGCACAGAGCCAGCGAGGAAGAGAGAAGTGCCTCGGCCATGAGGGGTTCTCTGTGGAGGTGGAGGTGGAGGTGGAGGTGGGAAGGGACTAAGGTGAAGACCACAGGGGTAGAGAAATGCACTTTAAGTCACAGAGTATAAAAGGGAGAACACCAGGATAGAATACTTATGCTGCAAGCTTTTTTTTGGTGCAAATACAATGACTTGACTCTTAAGCAGTGTGACTGTGAGGTTTGTCTGCATTTTATATTGAGATTTCTTGGCCCTGCACATTGCAGGGCTGAGTGGAATTCTTGTGTTACCAAGGTGAGGTGATCACCCTAAAATCATTGTAGTTAAAATAATAATAGTTATTGATTTAATAGTTTAACAGTTATTCCATTTTTTGGAAAAGACTACCCTCTGTAATTGCTACCTTGCCTGATGTCAGTGGGTCTTTTCTACCCTGGGCTTACCCATACTTCCTATGACGCTGCACAAAATTTGCGTTGAAGTCAGTATGGCCAAGCAGCCTAATTACTACATTTCCTGTCCCAGAATTTCAGGCACCAATCACAAGCGAGCTTTTACAGGCTTCCAGGTTGAAGAACACAAGCTGAACAAGTTAACATTATATTCTGCCTCTCAGAAGTCGATTAGTACATGAGGTTGGCCAGACTAAGCTTTTTGTCGCGAAAGCCTGCAGTGTTTATAACTCAACAAGTGACATTTAGTACCCTGTAGTAGATGACATGTCAGTTGTTGTGACATCTGACTGCATCGTTTATTCACACAGTCAAATAAACCTTGGCATGTAAACAGATTGTGCACGGCACACTGGTAACTCTAACCCAGATACAGAAATAGAAGCCTCAATTAAATATTCTAAATCTACTCACTAACTAGGATGCAGGCTTCATAAGCCTTTTTATAGGCACAGAAAGAAAGTGGGTGATAGAATGAGACAATATTTATCCCAGAATATGAATTGTTTTTGAATACAGAACATTTCAGAATCGAGAGCTGTCCTTCTGTAAGTAGATTAAGAGGAGTCCAGCTCGTGGGGTCTGGTGCGGATGTATTTCAGTGGTTTAATTTGGGGCTAATGAGCAAGAGAAACATTAGATTAGTGTGAATGAATTATGCGCATGTGCCAGTGCATCAAACAAATGGATAGAATTCATATAGCTGACATATGATGCAGATGCAGCCTCAATTGGAGTACATGATTGCTCTGGATTAAAACATGCTGTGCATTCTCTGTGGAGTAAATTATGACCTTTTAAAACTGTGTGCAGTAGTAAATTATGACCTTTCCTGAATTAAAATAAAGTATTTCTCTGTCTCTGGGATTTGTGTGTGTGTGTGTGTGTGTGTGTGCACGCGCCTGCAAATACACTAGATTTTGACGTTAAGAGTGCTGGTGAAAAATTAGCCTTTGTGCTCAGACATTAGAGGACAAACCGAGCAGTAATTAAAACGCAGTGAAGCAGGACAAGAGCAATTGTGAGGCTGTTGTGATCTTGTGACTATGCATCTCCTCCTTTTAGAAACAGAGAAACGGTAAAGAGGCTTTGGTGTAAATGAGCCATGAGATGCCGTGGCACCTGCGTATCAGTCAAGTCAAGGTGTAGAGGGCCACTGAGGGCAGTGCTGAAAAGAGTTCAGCACAGCAGATTATAGCTAATGAAGCCTGGGGCTCAATTCCATACAGTACTGTAGAATTGGGAGCTCAAAAGACCTACGATTACTTTGTCCCTACAGCAGCTTAGGGTTAAGTGCCTTGCTCAGGGGTGGGGCTTTGAATCCACAATTTTCAGGCTACTAGCCTAAACAGGTTCCTTATCAGCTACAGCACATTAACACAGCCAGTTTTATCATGCGCGTAATGCCAATATAATGGAAGGTATTTGTATTGAGTCAATGAGGATTTGCTGTATTCAGCTGTACATTTAGCAGGTTACAGTACATTAAAAATTGCACACTATATTTACATAATAATCTGTTTGCTCATGTAGTGTTTGTTGGAATTATTCCTGTCAGTTTGAAGCCTCTGTGTGCCCCGCAGAGAGCATCCTTGCACAGTAGGTGGTCCATGCGAGGTTCATGAGCCAGGGGAAATCCCAACCTGTTGTTGGGATTAAATATTGCAAATAACAAGACTATTGAAAAAATGCAATGTGATTGAATAGTGAAACGTATGTTTTTGTGTGTGTGTGTGTGTGTGTGTGTGTGTGTGTGTGTGTGTGTGTGTGTGTGTGTGTGTATTCACGTGCATGCTTGTGCGTATTGTATGTGTGTCAGAAAGGATGCGGACGAAGGGTAAGGTTTGTGCTACCATGTGAGAGTGGCATGTGTGATTGTCACTGTGGACTGTGGACTGTTTAGCCTGTGGGCGTGCGTGTGACACAGATTGTGCGCTAATGGAAATCCACAACACTGTCGCCTGGCAGTAGACCTGGCAGTGAACCCAGTATCACTCTGCCAACACTGCCACATATCTTTTGAAGTTGCAGTGAATAAGAGCATTGGTCAGTTATACTGTACCCACATTCAAATGTCACGTTTATAGCGACATGTACAGTAGGTGAGCTTAAAAGGTCCCATAATTTCCCCATAATTCTCAGTATTTTCTTGAGATCTTACTTCAAATCATTTTTCATGTCAAAAAGGAAATGTGCCACAGCACCATTTTCAACCCGGTTCAGATTCCTGAGCCAGTGCTTGTTTCTTTTGATCTGTAGTCGAGAGCAAAGACGTGGGTCTTGAGTGGGTGCTTTTTCAAGCTTCCATCCCTTCTTGACGTCATGACATCAAGTCATTCTCTTCTCATTGAATCACATATCCAGACCTAGAGAGCCAATAAACTAACTCTTTTGGTGTTTTGGCATCGGGGACCATCACAGATACCAGAGGATATGCATAAAACGAAGGGCAGATAAAGTGAAATTGTCATAATAACGTAACCTTATATGATAACTTCATCAAACTGTAAAAACTTGAAATTTATTTAGCTGTCCTTGAACACGTCTTAGAACAGTGGGTCCCAGCCTTGTCTTTCCCCCTCTCACTTGAACTACTTGAAAGATGAAGCTCAGTTTTGAATTATGAACGACTGAATTCATTTCACATTCACATCCATTCAAACAAGTCCATTCAGCAAGTGTCTCATGAATTCCAAATATCCAGTGATCTCCACAATGTCTTCCCAGGTCCTCTCCTTGGGCGCCGACGTGCTTCCTGAGTACAAACTGCAGGCCCCCCGGATCCACAAATGGACCATTCTGCACTACAGCCCCTTCAAGGCCGTGTGGGACTGGGTGATCCTGCTGCTGGTCATCTACACGGCCATCTTCACGCCCTACTCGGCGGCCTTCCTCCTGAGCGACGCGGAAGAGGCCGCCATGCAGCGCTGCGGCTATTCCTGCAGTCCCCTCAACGTGGTGGACCTCATTGTGGACATCCTCTTCATCCTTGACATCGTCATCAACTTCCGCACAACCTACGTCAACACCAACGATGAGGTGGTGAGCCATCCGGTGCGCATTGCCGTGCACTACTTCAAGGGCTGGTTCCTTATTGACCTGGTGGCAGCCATCCCCTTTGACCTGCTCATCTACCGATCAGGGGAAGAGGTAAGAGAAGGGACTTCTACTTAGGCACCGCCTACTTAGGCACCTAAAGCAGGAGATCGAAGGAAGAATATAGTCAAGAGTTTTCTTTCTGTCTTGCGAAACAGAGTTTTGATAAAACAGAAACAGAGTTTGTAAAACTAAGTATGTTAAATTGCAAGTGTTTACATGTATATGCACCTGGTTTATGCACCTATTTATCATCTCCTCCAGACAACCACCCTAATCGGGCTTCTGAAAACGGCCCGATTGCTGCGTCTGGTACGCGTGGCCCGCAAGCTGGACCGTTACTCTGAGTACGGCGCGGCCGTCCTCTTCCTGCTCATGTGCACTTTTGCGCTGATCGCGCACTGGTTGGCTTGCATCTGGTACGCCATCGGCAACGTGGAGCGCAGCGGCCCCTCGCGCATCGGCTGGCTGGACTCGCTGGGCGATCAGCTGGGGAAGCCCTACAACCACAGCATCCCCAACTCAGGCCCGTCCATCAAGGACAAGTACGTGACCGCCCTCTACTTCACCTTCAGCAGCCTCACCAGCGTGGGCTTCGGCAACGTCTCGCCCAACACCAACTCCGAGAAGGTCTTCTCCATCTGCGTCATGCTCATTGGCTGTAAGTGGGCTCAAACCGTACACACCCACACACACACACAGTACACACACACAAACACACACACACAGAGAGTATAAGATGAATACCAGTGTTCCAGTCTGAACATTTCTTTAATTTTTTCCAGTTTAAGTGCATTTGAGGTGGTCAGAAGCAGTTTCATCAACAGGTACACAGCTGTATGCATTGTGTACAGTAAGAACAAAAAGAACCAAAGCTCTGTTTGTGCCCCGACAGCACTGATGTACGCTAGCATCTTTGGGAACGTTTCGGCAATCATCCAGCGCCTTTACTCGGGAACGGCGCGTTACCACGCCCAGATGATGAGGGTGCGAGAGTTCATCCGCTTCCACCAGATCCCCAACCCCCTACGGCAGAGGCTGGAGGAGTACTTCCAGCACGCCTGGTCCTACACCAATGGCATAGACATGAACGCAGTGAGTATGAACATGACCATTGTATCCAGGTGACAATTGTATATAGTGGTGTGGTTTCATGCATTTGTCAGGAAGGGTCGGTGACCCGAAACTTCATGGTCTAAAATAAATATATAAAAAAAGAGAGAGCAAATCTCTTTTGTATATCTACGTGTTTTTGGTCCTGCTCCTACTATAAGAAACAAGATGTGCAGGCTTTAAAGGAGAAGTTTGGTGTGAATCAATCCATAGCCCTGTTGTTAAAGGTCACTGAATGCTATCTGTAGCAAAAAGAACAAAAAAAAAATGGATGCAACATAGGCCGAGTTATAAACCAATAACTATTGTTAACTGAATGGGGCATAGCGAAATGAAACTGAAAGTAA
>JAUCNH010000107.1:2431443-2447837 GCA_032353275.1 Sardinella hualiensis | reverse complement strand
TTTTTATTAATCATGTCCAGTTGGAATACAATCTAATGCCAGCACGGAGAAGTAGACTAATTTTACAAAACATCTCTGCTGTATCTTGTGATCAGTAATCAGTAATCGTCTTGTTCTTTAGAGAAATGCTTGTCTGGTTGTTGTGAGCCACTGATCATTTACTGGTGTTTTGTTTTGTTAGAAGGCCTTTTTGATAGAAGCCTACGGCAGGAAGGTAAGATGCAAAAAAGAACAAAAAGATACGGTAAAGCTTTCAGGATTTCCCTCCATGTATACTCTTAAAAGCCCTCACAGAGGACAAATACATACTTCCAGAAGCACTCAAAATGAAGCATGGCTCTGTTTCAATATCCACTGGTGTAAAATGGATTACTTTCACCTAATAGGACTGAGCTTTTTCTGCTAGCTTAACTTAATCAGAGTATGTTTTTCAAAATTGAATTTTGTAGTTGCTCACTCAGTCCATTATACCATCTTTATACAGACTGGAGAACAACAATACAACGCAGTTAACCACTGGGATGTAGAACGAGGAAGATGGGGTGAAATCTTTCACAATTTACTGTGGCCCATTCTGTAAACATAGTCCCAGTCTTTACAGCCTGCAAGAAGAACACTTGAAAGAGGTTTGTTTTATTCGTTGTTTTCACTGTTGTTTACATTTAGCGAATTGAATGGATTTCTTTGAAACATGTCAGTGCCGATATGGCAGAGTCTCTTGGGCAACCTCTTCCTGCAAGTACAAAATCACAGGACTTAAGACATGAGACCCCATCACAAGCACCCATGTGGCTATGTACAGTTACCCTGGGGACATACAAAACCATTTCCTCTACAGAATCTATTTCATTTATAGGAAGGTCACAAAGATGGTCATTCTACAGATAAAAATAGAGTCGAGCCTCACACGAGCCACTCAGATCTCTCAATCCACTCACTCTAGATCAGTGGTGAAATTACTCATTGTCTTCGGAGGGTCCCCTCGGATGTTCCTTGTACTACTTACATTTGGGTCACCATACTGGAATTGGCGACGTAAAACTAAGACACTCGAGCGGAAACGTGAGGGTTTGGTGCAAATGGTGTGAGTGCATCTCCCTACATGGCACTTGATTGTGTACCATTTGACTGATCTAAGATCTCCCCACCTCATCCTTTTCCAAGTGTGCTTGCATTTCATGTTGTTGACAAGAGGGGAAGAAGATTTAAAGAAAAAAAGAAAATCAGGGGAGTTTGTACCAAAGCCAAATGAGAGGGTCCTGGATATATTCAAATGTCTTTAAAGCTAAAAATAACATTAGGATTTGTAGGAATTTGTGCATCATTGCACATGTGCTTTCCAATATTCTTGAAGTATAGTTTTGTCATCTTATATGCATAAGATAACATAATTACACTCAAACAGATTTCTCATGGGAACTTAAAAAATGCATTCTGTCATGTACACCCAAGGCTGTGGCAAATTTGAGGACATTGTCACGAGACTCTTACCCTGTGAATGCCATAAAAAATGCTCAAATAACTGTACCGACATGTCCCTGTAATTCATTCTCCATAGTTAAATTTGCCTTTATCTGCAGAAGCAGCAAAAAAATAAGCAATAGATGTTAACAAGGTATTTTTAAGTAAAATTATGATTAAATATTGCCCTAAGATGAATAAAATAAAAACCATGAAGTATCCAAAATGTTAAACCCTGAAAGTTAAACAGAGAACCTCCACATTTAAAGCAACCAATATGAAAATAAAGGGATACAGAAGAGGGCAATGTCCTTCACCGACCTCTTGTTCACCCTTTTACAGAAGCATTCAGCGTAGTAGCTAGCACACATCTAATGTCTCTTACAAAGCCATGTAACGTCATCTTGAGGGTGCATCGCTAGGTCTCACAGTATTGCACCTCTAGTTAGGATATCTGTAAATCTAAACTTATAAAAACATGGTATAAAAGCAAATAACCAAATAGAATTAACACAACATATCCCCAAAACCATCAAGTAGCCATTCACCACAAAGATGCACTGATACATGCATTGGGGCTAGGTTTATCTGTGCCTATACCATAGCCAAGAGCACTCCCATAGCCTTAAATAAGAAGCCTTGCCATAATGCAAAGACCTGTGGAAGCTCTGATTTGTGTGTGACAATGAGGTTTAAGGTTAAATTGGATGATAATTTACTTTACATTTTTATGGCCTTCCTTCCTTTCTCCACTTACCTTAATACACCCACATGTATATGTTCTCTCTTTCTTTCTCCCTGTCATTCTTTCTTTCTTTCTCTTAATTTCTTCCTAGATCATATCTGCCTTTCATTCTTTTCTAACTGTTCTTCTCCCTTCCTTGTCTTTCGGTTAGTAAACATATAAAAGATTTTAAACATAGAGTAAACTGCATAATGGAGGTAATGGTAAACATCATATTAAGACAGCGTTCTCTGAGGAGGAATGTATCTGAAAAAGGAATGCAATGCTCGTATCAACAGTGTACAAAAAACCCGCTCCAAAATGTGTAAATTAACAACCCTCCACAATTTATACATTCAGGCACTAAAAAGTAACATGCCAATATATTAACTAAAAAAAGTTAGTCGCATCCCCATTTTCCCTTTAAAAGAACAAGGGAACTGAATCCTTAAACTTGGCTTTTTGTGTAAAATATCCTATGCAATAGTAATGGCATGTACTTCCCCCTCCTCCTGCCATTTCACTCTAAATGTGTCTCCAGAGCTGACTGCAGAGCTGTCCAAGGCTCACGTCTCACGTCACTTTGGCTCACAGAACCGACCGCATCGTTGTTTCATCGATGGGAAGTCCGTCCGTTGATCTCACCCTCCCCAGTGGACTTGTCCCTCCTTTGTTGTTGCCTATTACTTTTTTCCCCAGGCCGTTCCGTCGGACACTCCCTTCAGTTCATCTCCGCAGACAATTCTCCAGCACACTCCACTCAGTCCATTGGTATACAAGGGCTTTTACAAAAAAGCTAACTTGAACAGCCATACAATGGCCAAAACATAAACCACAAATCTACTAATTTTTGAATGATTGGGTTCAGTCTCTTGATGTTGAGTTCGCAGTCGTTGCTAGCTGTCTGCCTGCAATAGGTGAGTCTGTGCTGGAGCTGCAGCAGCGTTACTGTCCGGTCCACCTGTGCTAGCAGCAGTGCTAGCGTCCGTGCCAGAACTCGTCCCAGGCTGTGCTAGCCGCTGTCAGAGGAGGTGTGCGGCGCCGTGGAAGGCGAGCGTCTGCGCCGAGAGGGCGTCCACGAACGCTCGGAGCCCAGCGAAGCGGGCCGGTAGCGGTGCATGAAGCCGTCCAGGAGGTCCTGCTGCTGCTGGGTTATGGCTTGCGAGATCAGACAGGGCAGGGCCTGGAGGGTGCCCGTCACCGAGTCCAGTTTGTCCTCCAGCGTGCCGATGCGCTTGTCCAGCTCCTCGCTGCGCTCCTGCAGCTCCGACACCAGATCGTACATCACGTTTTGGGTCTGCAGAGTGGAAGAGGACCAGCCATTAGAGCAGGGCACATATAACATTAAAAAAACTATAAACATTATCTAAAAATAGCACAAGCACACACACACACACACACACACACACATAAGAGAAATAACCTTTGATACCCCTACATGTGAGGGTCAAAAAGCTACAGCTAGGGGAGTCTGAGGTTTGGTATTAGGGACACATCCTCATGAATCAATAATCAAGTATGTGGAAGAAAATAGTCCAAGTTTACCTTAGCCAGGTCCACCAGGGTGTTTGCCTGGTCATTGAGCTTCCTCTGCTCCATCTTCACACTGCGAAGCCTGAAGAAGGGTGGGGGGTGGAGGGTGGGGGTGAGTGGGGAGAAGGGCACAGGGGGAAGGAGGGGGAGTCACCAGGGAAGAGCAACATGGTACTGTCAGGAGGGCCCTTTGGAGAGGCAGCGGGTGTGAACGTCTGACCTGCATGCAAGCATTCATAGTCCCCACGGCCATTCTGTCACATGCAGCGCACACACCGTAAAATAGACCCCTCATCTCTGTCAGCTCAAAACATTTAGGCTGAATCTCAAATGCCTGAACCCTGAACCCTCAGACACTTCACATGAATCGACTTCATGACTGGCAGATTCATGCCAGTTAAGTCTTTGAGGGTTGAGGGCTTAGAGCTTAGGGAGGAGACTGGGAGTCACCCTTCAAAATGTTAAAAGAATCAGGTTGGATTCCAGCAGTCGACCAACCATTCACCAAAATAAAACAAATAAAAAGAATGTCAGGGGGCCTCATTCATGGAAGGAGGATGGCACGTGAACCACCACACAGTCATGGTTCTGGCATACATGAGGTCAAAGGGAAAACTTGTGGGAATGGTACACAGGTGTGTCCTCTAATATCTGTCAGGGACATTCCAGGTAGAGGTAAGACATTACAGAGTGAGACAAGACTATTCGAAAGAATGTCTGCCACCTTATCCCGCCTTTTCTTCTCTGCATTAGAGGACATCCAACTATGCTCTGAAGCACAACTTGGGAAAGAATCATTTTTAATGGACACATTAGTGGAAATGTAGGAGCTGACTGTCTGTTTTACTGTAATGCAGGACAGGGCCAGTATTCTTTCTGAAGCAAACAAAATCCTCCATATCATCTTGCATCTGACCTTGAAAGACCCATGTATGGTTATTCCTCAGTTACCTTAACATGACCCCAACAAAATGAGTTGAACACTGCTATGAGTGCAAGTTAATATGGAGACAGTGGCAACCTCATTGATTCATGATATACGCATGGGCACGGTAAACCTAAAGCCTGAAAATGTCTGTGTTTAAAAAAGTGGTGCAGAGCAATGGAAAAGTTCAATTCATCACAAACATGAGTGTTTGAGAAATTAAAATCAGCACCCATATTAAAACCTCATGCATGTGACAAACAGAGGAGGAGGAGAATGCGAGGGAGGGAGAGAGGAAGGGCAAGCAGCAAGGACAACAACTTACTTCTGAGCTCTGCGGTGATAGAGCAAAACAGAGACAGAACAAGAACACAGTTCAAGTTTAGAACCCCACAACATTCAGTACACAACAGCAACAACAGACAGTCAACTGTTACACTTCTCACAACAAGCACAGGGTCAAAGGTCAGGAGAAGGGAAAGGATAGAAGACATTGTCACATCACACAGAACTACATGAACTGGGCATCAGCTTCAAAACGCTGCCCATGGACAAAACCTGACGATTCCAGGGCTACCACAAAGGCACAAAGTTCGTTTAAAAACGGGTAGCCAAGTAGACAGGGTCAATCTATTATGTAATTATGTTCAACACCTCACATGTTTCTGCATGGTGAACTGCTCTTTAACTGTTACATAACCCTAAAAACGATACTTTTTAAAATGCTATCTTTTTCAAACAATCATCACCACCTTCATGCTAAACATTTTACAGCAACAGACGCTTTGCTTTTTACTCTTGTCATACTCACTGATGGATGGCCTGTAGAAACTTGCGCTGGTGTTTGCGCACTTTGGCGTGATCAATCTTCTTCACTAACTTTGTGTGTTTGTAGATGAGCCATGTTTCCCTGAGTACATTGGCAGCTGTGTTCTTAACCTTGAGAAAGAGATTGAACATGAAGAGTGATGTCAATGCCTTGAAGTAGAATGTTTAAAAAGTAGCTCAAATGATATTAACGTAATACAAATGGAATGAAACAGTTAAATACCTCTACTGCAATGTCAATGTATCATTGAGAATCACTGTAGATACCCACACACTAGACCCACATGATAGAGAAATCTTGAAGGACATCTAGCAGTAAAACTAGTTCTGACTGACTGTGACAGCCAACCAGATCTTTGTCTGATACAAGTCTGTGCTTACAAAGGTTATAAAACTGACAGTAGACATAGTTTTATTCTTTAGTACTGAAATTAGAACAATTCAATATTCAATTTAGTGGTGTATTTTTTAAATGCTTACTCGTTTGCAGAGCTGTGTATCCATCATGAAGTTGTGGACATGTTTCTCAGCCTTGGTGAGTTCCAGTTTTCTGGCTACCACAGCAACCACTAGTGCAGTGCAACCAGCTCCCTGTAGGAAAATGCATTGTCTTAACCGTTATCGTATTCATTACTTTTTTCCTATGAATGTGTATACTTATAGAGGATTATTTAGGATTGCTGTAATGTAGGCTATGATTGTCAACTGATGTAAAATAAACAAGATCTGTTAGGTTATATTTTCTGGTGATAAAACATTGTTAGTTCATTAAACCTTTACGATGGCAAGAGGAGACATACCATGATTCCCGTCAGCAGACACACGCCTTTGCCACAGTACGTGTGTGGAACCATGTCTCCATAGCCAATGGAGAGGAAAGTTATAGAGATTAGCCACATCGCCCCCAGGAAGTTACTGGTCACTTCCTGTTTGTCGTGATACCTGGTACAGTGACAGGAGAGACAGAGGACAAGGCTGGTGTGAGAAGCAGACTACTGGGAAAGGCAGCCAGCGAAGCAGGAGGGTCATAGTAAGGCCATCACTGGTCCCTTAATTCCTCATCTAATGGGAAATTGTTCTTTAACAAGAGGAGCTACACTATGTAGTATCTATACCATAAGTCATACCATTGTCACTCCACATTCTACAGGTGTAATGAAAACAAGTAAAAAGGTAGAAATTAGAGAAGACAATGTAATCTGTTGTAGGTGTTGAAACGGTTAAGACTCACCACTGTGTATTATGGACACTAATTCAAATTCCAAAAAAATGGCAAACTATATCTCATTTTAATCAATCTGTAACTGACTGAATCGTGTTTGATTGCTTTAACAGACACAAGGTCTAAAAAGAACATTTGTTTCATTTGGGGTGAAAATTTTCAAGCATCCACTGTGACGACATAAAGCATAGGATGAACTGTGCTGATGACACAAAAGCATTCCCAAACAAATGGTGTCAAACACAACCCAACAAAGGTCCAAACACCATCACTTTGTTGAGCTCAGAAATAGCAAGCAACCATACAGAAGACCTGAGAAGAGAACATCTTCTGGCAACATTCAGTTATCTATTCATTTCTTCATTCATTTATTTTGCCTAGTGAGGACAGGCCCAAGATTGAGACACGCAACCCATTCCAACCTTTTCACCTCGACTTCACCGGTGCACAAACGCACTTAGATCAATAATCTGTCCGAGAGGAGACAAGGGTGTAAGGGTTCATTATGAGCTATTAAACACAATATGAGTGCACTCTAAAAAGAGGCAAATAACAGGTCTCATTGTGGTACCCGAACATATTTTCAAAAAGCAAAATAAGTTGCTCTTTCAGTGCGGCACAAACAATTTAACATGCCAGGGAACTGCCAATGACCAGTCTGACCGCTCGTGACCCACCATGTAAATTGGCATTGGCCACAAATTTGGATTTAATTAGGTGTGAAATGGTGCTACGAACACCTGGAGCAGATGGTTTCGCATTCGATTGGAATTTTAAAATGGGTCTCTGCAAAAGAAAGCCTCCTTGGACTGTTCCTCCTAGACAGTTCACTCTCCACACATGATGTATCATGCCATTAGCTGGACCTATCTATTTCTGTCCCAGCCTGACACTGCAAACATGCTCAGAGAGAGTGAGAGCAACCTCCGCTTCCCTATTGACACCAGACGGTGGTGATTGAGAAATAAAGCCCCGTTTTTAAACATGCGAACGAAGCACTAAGTTCCAGACAGTGTTCCTTATCGAAACCAGACAGTGATTGGAGGAAGAAAAAAAAAGCCCAGTTTGAACATGCGTGCGAACGAAGCAGCAGATACCATGCAGGCTTTTTTAAAAAAAGATCTCCACAACCTGCATGCTGAGATAGAGTCCAGTATATTGAGAGCCGTGGGGGAAATGATCAAGCCTAGAAGGTGTTAATGGAAGCCATCTTAGACACTGTCAAAATGGAAGCCCAATGAACACAAATATTGGCAGTTTGCCTTCACCTGTAGGTCCCTATGCTGTGACAGTAAAACAACTCAGACAGAGAAAAATCAGTTGAGTGCCGAAGCTTCAGAAACGTCTTTTTTTTTTTTTTTTTTGCTCAGTGCTGTGCATGAAAAAGCTTCAGCACCAGAGCTCCAGAGATCACAAAAGCTGATCAGATACATAGAGGCAGAGGTCTAGAGTCTGTATGTTGACCAAATGGTGGAACTGCATTGCAAGATCCAAAATCACAAATAATTTGACACAAATGTCTTTGTATGATTGCACCATATGGGGCTGATCTCTTTTGAAGCTGGTGTCAGATCCCAGAGCTGTAAAGCTATAGCTCTTGTCTGTCTTTCACTGTTGGACAGCTTGTAGGTTTGCTCCCATGATATCCCGTCATTAAAGTCTAACAGTTTGATTATTCAATACATTCCAAGTCTCTCTGTCACTCTGTCTTTGGTTATTATAACATACAATATTTCAACATTTGGATCTGTGACGCTGGGTGAAAAACATTTGTTAAGTCTCCATGTGGTTTCTTGTAAGTTCTTGCCTAGATCTTGAACATAGCAGTCAGAGAAGAGGAAAAAGAAAGCACTATGAACTGTCACTGGCCTGTCACTGTGAACATTACAGGGAGCCTGTTGACACAGCAATACATGATGGCCTGTCTACTAATGAATAACCTACAGGTATTTACAAAAAAAAGTGAACAAATCTATTAGTTTTTTTTATCCATTCGAAAGTTCCATTGGCTGCTAACTTAATCAAGGGGGTACTACATAACGCATGACCATATTGCGGGATAAGGTCACCGGGCCAACATTCAAAGCTCTCAATATACTGTATGCAGTTCTAGCATATAATGGATAAGAGCTGGCACCACCTTCAACTTAGATCAGAATTGCTAGCAAAGACGGTTCACCTTACGGAATTTCCCTGATAACCACTTGTGATTCGTTGTCCAGTCAAACAAGATAAATGTTTTTGGTCTGTTTTGAGCAACTGCAGAATATTACAGAAACCAGTAGAAGAAAAAACGCCACAAGGGAGAGGGGAGGAACACAATCTAAACGTCATGTCTTAAATCCATTAGAAACGCAAAAGGCACAGTTAAAACCGATCAAGAGTGGACTACACTTTCTGTCTACAAAAGATTTACATTGTCAGAGCCTCACAACACTATGTGGATGATCTCTATCTAAATTATAAAAAAGTGAAAATATGCAGGAGTAAGGCTATTTTTTATTTGAAGATGACTCCCTCGCATGTACTTAATTGAAACAAGATATTCAATCAATCCGAAGGCCTAGTTGGTGACATGCCAAAGTGAGCATCGTTTTGGGCATGATATACAATTGCAACTGTTAATAATCTAGCTATCCTCTTCCATGAAGAGTTTGCATCACCATTGGTCAGCATCAGCTGGTCATAACACAATAGTTAATGCTTGTTAGCTTTGAAATACCAAAGCTTTCTAGCCTATGACGTTATATTTAGCCTCACAAACCAAGGCTCCACGTGTATATTATGATCAATATATTCTCACAACATTCTCTCTCTCACACACACATACACACAAACACATACACTCCCTACATATCAGTTCACCCTACACACCAACAAGCACAGAGACACCCACAAACACACACTCACATGAAAAAATCATGAACATTTACCGATGACCAACACCTGAATGACAGACAGGCTGAGACATTTCAGATGGACCATGCTGATGGGCTGTTGCTCATTTGTTGATTCTTTGGTAAGCGACTGTAACCAGGAAGTAAGTAGATGAGGTAGAGTGTTGTTAGCTTGTTAGTTGATAGCTTGGTCTCATAGGGTACCATCAAAGGTGATCCTCTCATTAAGCTCACCAAGGGACACTGAAAAATTGGCTTTTTGTCACTGTTTTCACTCTACGAAATCATTGACTCCTAAACAACTCATTTATACAACTAACTTGGGAACACAGCCATTAAACTAATTAGAAAGTGATTTGCTATGAACAATGAATTGACTAGTTGGACCAAATTACAATTATACAATATTTTCTAGGGAAACTGTCCATATGTAGATGACCCAAAGACAGAAAAAGAGTCCTAGGTGGCTAGCCACACATGTCTTCCAGACATCTAATTGCATCGACTCCTTCTGTCTAAATGATCAAGAGAGGAAATGTGAAGAGGTGTCAAGGAACAAAGCAACAGACAAGGAGGAAAAGGACATTTAGTAACAAATATCTAGTCTTCAGGCCCATATTATATAGTTTCAGTCAGCTAACTAGGTACAGTAGAAGGTTAAGGACTTAAGCACAGCTATTTGTGACATACAGTGTCTCTGCCAGAGCCCTAAAGAAAGCCTTTCCATTCTTTCACCCTCTACATGCATTCTGGAATGGCTTCGCACTGGTTCAGTCTCAACTCCCTGCATCCAACCTGAGACTGGCCTGTGTGCTCAGAGTCATAGATATGGAGTGCATTATAAAATCCCATAAATACCCAACCCTCTCACCCCAGCTCTGCAAGACGTAAGCTAACACCTCTTTGCAATTATGTGACAAAAGTAAACATGAAGACCATCATGCTGTTTCATTGTTTACCATAGGTGAGCACCCAGCCTATTTTCAAATCATGTTTGGAGAATCGAAGGAGAGCTTTTACATAACTCTGTACACTGCTCTCCCTTCCACTGCCTGAGAGTTTGTTCTAAAATGGACAGCATCACCCTCACCATTCTCTCAGACAATGACATGACATGAACCATAATACAGTTTACATATACATACTGTAGTAATTGGAGAGTGTCTGTGTGTGTGTGTGTGTGTGTGTGTGTGTGTGCACAGTGTCAAAAAAGTGTCGAAGATTTGTTGATATAACCCTGTCAGAAACATGGATCTGAACCTGTTTTACATTATTAGAATGTTGAAAGTGTTGTGATTTTAAAAGCAGTTACAATTCGGAAGACAAAACTATACCAAAAAAACATGAAGCTTTTGATTAACATCATATTCTTCAAAAAGGTCTCTGAGGTGTGAAAACATTACTTGTCTCTAATAATTGGTTTAGGAACAACAATAATAGCAAGATACCCTGAGGCCCGTTTGTGAAGGTGATTTGAAGGAGCTGCTCCATTTTAGCACGAGCTCCCGTCTCCTCCTTAATGTCAGAGAGAGCTAAAATTGATGGCTTTCCCTACACCAAAAGTGATCAAGAGCCTACATATACTGTCCATATATGTACCCCTTTCTCCTTTTTATGAGGATGGTGCCACATTGCACACTTTATTTATTGATTGATTGATAAATTTATTGATCAATCGATTCATTGCATCGCCTACTCCCACCCCGTCCAAGTTTCTGAGTAGCAGTGGCACCAGCTCAATGAACAATGGTAGTTGGGTTTTTTTCGTTTTTTTTTTTTTTTTTTTTTTTCCACGGCTAGAGAGCGAGGACTCACATGGTATCCCTATGGAGCAGCATAGAGGGGAAATAGAAAGTACAACAGTGAATTAAACACACACACTCACACACACACACACACACACACACACACACACACACACACACACTTATTGTACACACATCCGCATATGTTCACACACAAACCCACACACACTCACGTTTTCTCTTATCACACACACACACACACACCCACACACACACATACATACTCACACTTTACGTCGTTTCACACACATTTTTTTCAAATGAAAGCAGGCTAGCCTTTTAGCGTGCACTTCTGCAGATGACACTTGGGGCAGAGAAGGGAAGGGGGGGGGGGGCAGTGCATGGAGGTCATATTCTGTGACACCTCAGCTATGGAGTGACTAGAAACAGGCTTCTCTCTGGCCTCTAGTGACGCATGGTGAAGACTGCTAAGTGGTTAAGGTGAAGCAGTGACTGGTAGCTGGGTGGAAGGATGGAGAAAAACGTCTGGAGGCAAAGCAGGCATAGAAAAAGTCGGGAGACATACTGCGGGATTGAGGATAAAAACAAAGGAGATTCACCATTTCATACTTCACCTACACACACAAACACACGCGTCTCTCCATGACAGCTGAAATGAATCTATTTCAAGTGAGTCATGTGATGTGAAAATCTTTTACAGGTGACCTCTGGTTTAAACAATGCAAAAGGATTTAAATGAGCGCTGCTCTTCACCGCCTCTGCCGGCTGAGCAGAGATCAGTTTAAAATCTGCACCGTCCCCCTTGAGATGAAACGGGATGAAGAGATGGGCATCCTTGGGGCTGTTCAGTATTACCAAAACAAACCATTCAGCAAACAAACAGTTAGACACACATGAATTATTGATAGACTGCTAATACAGCGTACGACACAAGAGCGGTCTTGTCTCTTCTTTAAAAAAAAATGCAATCAACAGCTGGATGAGACACAACACCCCCAACCGCCCACCCACCCACCCCCATCACCACCACCACCACCACCACCATCACTACCTCCCCCTTTCACTTCCCCTACTGGAGGCGGTAGCTTTTTATGTCCCTAAAGGAGCAGAAATGAGTGCGTGAGAGGTGGAGGTGGAGGGGCGAGTGGGTGAACGAGAGAGAGAGCCCAGAGGAAGAGGAGGGGAAAGGGGGGAGAGATGGAGTGCTGGAGGGGGTGGGTAGGTTGTTGACGACTGTGCATGGAAGTGGTGGTGGTGGTGGTGCTGGTTGTCATGGTGGTGGTGGTGGTGGTAATGTCAGCCAGTCGGATTGCGGCGGCGGTTCCAAATCGCTTTCTGGGCACCATACCTCTCGCAGACGCGCACCGTCCAGGCGGCGATGATCCAGGAGGAGATGCTGAAGACCAGCAGCACGGTGCCGGGGCAGATGGTCATGAGCGTCTTCATGACGAAGCGCGTGTTGAAGTTGATCTTGTTGAGCGCACCAATGCTGCGTGACGAGGCGTCGGTGAAGAGCTTGCTGTGCAGCAGCATGACGCGACCGATCAGGTAGAGGCGCAGGAACATGGGGATGGACAGGATGATGTCCACGTCGGCATTGGTGACGGACGGCGCGTAGGTGAAGGCCAACCGCGCCGTCCACGTGAAGACGTAGTGGCCCGGGATGGGGTGGATGGCGCACACCAGTAGCTCCAGCACGATGAAGAAGACGCGCTCCTGCGTCATGGCGATCCGCCAATCGTCCGCACAGTTGTCCACCATGAAAAGCTGAGAGAAGGACAGAGGGTGATGTGTCAGAAAGGTGAAAAGAGGGGATGGGGGGTGGGGTAGAGGAATGCAAGAGAAAGAAAGAGTGAGGAAAAGTAGGAGATGTGATTAAACAGATGGAGGAGAGGAGTGGAGGAAATGAGCAGATGAATCGAGAGATAAAAACAGGGAGAGAGAGCAGAGGGAGAGGAAAGAGGTCATGGGAGTAGTAAGTCAGACAGAAATTACATTCTGTACAGTATATAGTTTATCAGAGAGAGGTAACAATGAATGAATACAAAAATACAATATGTTTTTTTTTACTATTTCTGTTAGTTTTGGACAAGTAAACAAGTTTGTGATTTGTTTGGGAAAGCAAATGAAAACAACTTCAACCAGATGATTATTCATTCTCCTAAACAACATTCATCTGAAACACTCAGACATCACTAATTCTCTCAAACTGTCTGAAAATAACAAGCTCACTGCTACTAGCAGCTCTGCATCAGAAAAATATCTCCAAAACAAAACAGTATTGGGAGAATAAGCATACATGTCTTCATTTTTCAACCATGAAGTGAATGCCTAGTATTTTCACAATGTCACAAGTTGTCATTTGCTCTGAAGAGGTGTTTTACGATTACAATTACAACAGGAATGCATTTTCTCCTGAGCAGGCTACAGAGGAATTTGAGAATGCTATTTCTTCATCTTTCAAGAAATGTGTCAGTAACTTACTGTATATTGTTTTACAGTCAAAAAGTTTGGTTAACATTTTTATATTACTGTATGTGTGAAAACTGGACCCATTCACTCTTCAGTAAAATGAAAAGCCCCCTTTACTTTGTTTATTGTTAGTCATGGCAGTTTACAACTCCACTCTGAAATTCCCATTAAAGTGTTCACGCTGTTTTTTTGTTATTATTTCATTATCCTTCCACCGGTCATCACGCGTTCCCCATATGCACCATCCACATCTCCTCTGTCATGTCGATGGCTCACCTCATCACACCCAACAGCGAAAGCCAGGCCTGACTGAAACGCACCTCCTGTACAGTCCAGCTCTGATAAGTGGCATCCGAATAGCCAATTAAATGCTATTTACACTAATAAGTGACAGGTCTTTATTAGATTACATCTCTAAATAGCGATCAGCTCTGGGTGTAATGTGACCATTAATCACCATCTCCCTGTGCAATGGCACAGACATGGTGAGGAAGCCCGGGGTTAGTCAGATTTACCTGCCCATAAGAGCCATTTACTTCAAATAATTATTCGAATGCACAAACACCTTCTAGGCTGGATGTGTTGTATTATTCTCCAAAAGATCTTAACGGTCTACTTGAACATCTCAAAAATTACTTTGGCTTCAAGGCCCTTTACATGCTATTGAAGTCACATGCAGATCTATTGCAAGATAGCTGAAACAAAACATCCCCTTTTCAAGTATCAGAACTTGTA
The DNA here is from genome assembly GCA_032353275.1 of Sardinella hualiensis. Taxonomy (NCBI): domain Eukaryota; kingdom Metazoa; phylum Chordata; class Actinopteri; order Clupeiformes; family Clupeidae; genus Sardinella; species Sardinella hualiensis. Next base: position 2,433,274 of record JAUCNH010000107.1, on the reverse strand, counting down.
TATATGCATAGATTGCTCTATCTGCTGCTACTGTATATGCTGATTTACCCGCTGAGATTTTTCATTTTATTTTGGTACTGTACAGTAGACCTACAGACTAATTTCAATAATGTGTCATGTGTGTTAGACATATGATGCCGCGCAGTAGGAACATTATTAGTTAGGGCTTACCTGTATTTCCCTGGCATGGTACATAATGATGAGACCCAGCAGTATAACAGTGGAGAGGCTGATAAGGCATTTCAGTGCAAATGAATATGAAGATTCCTGCAGAGAGACAGGCAGAAAGAGAGGCATGATGGGTAAAGGGATGTCCAGTGGCCTGTTATACAAATCTCTTTACACTGATGGAAACTGGAAATAGAGATGCTCGCTAACAGAGAGCAGAGAGACAGAGGCAGACCAAGCTAAGTGGCCATAACCGCATTATCTATTTTTCATAATTAAGTAGGTATTGATGATTTGGGGGGCAGCCCAGAGCAGTGTGTTATCCGATTTCTGTGCACGACGACTGGGCTGCTCTTCCTCCTCCTCCTCCTCCTCCTCACAAGGGCCTCTGACAGGCTCTGCCATCTAAGGGTCTTTTTGTCTAACTGTCGCTATTTCCTCCCCCTCTCCCTGTCTCTCTCTCTCTCTCTCTCTCTCTCTCTCACACACACACACACACACACACACACACTTTCTCTCTCTGTTTCTCTCTGCCTACTTAACTCTTTTTCTGTTGCTTTGCTTGATTGGGTCTGATTAAAAAGTCTAAAGTGTACAGGATCTTACAGTAACAGCATAGATATCCTCAGTCCATCTGCTGAGAAGCAGGCTACACATTAAAAAGAGGCTTGTACAAATTAACCGGCGACTGAAACACAGCATGTATGTCACATGGGGAATGGAGATGGTGGTGTGGAGGTTCCGTCACTAAACACACAAGAGCGGAGAGCACAGATGCCAGGTGCGCAGCTGAGGAAGCTGAAGCCGGCAAAGCCAACATTAAATCTTTTAACCAGGACAGTGATGAATCATCAGATCTCGCAAAGGCTTCCCTTTGAAGCTATGAACTCCGTAATGCTCTTCCCTGGGTGTGGGTGTGGGTGTGTGTGTGGATGCACTTGTGTGTGTGTGTGTGTGTGTGTGTGTGTGTGTGTGTGTGTGCAGCGGGGTAGGCTTTGGGCCCTCCTCAGCTTGGACAAAGATGTAAGTGGACAGACACCCTGAGAGACGGACAGAACTCACAGATGAGCTTCAGCAGCTGAGATGCCTGGATGAAACTAAAGACACAGAGAAAGAGAGAGAGAGAGAGAGAGAGAGAATGAGAGGAAGACAGCGAAAGAGAGAGAGAGGGCATGCAAGAGAGCGAGAGTGAGAGAAAGCAAGAGGGAGAGACAGACAGGAGAAAGATAGAAAAAGAGACAAAGACAAAGAGAGAGTGTAATACAGAGACAAAACCAGAGACAGAGAGAGAGAGAGAAAGAAGGAGAGAGAGAGAGAGAGAAAGAAGGAGAGAAAGAGCAAGCATAAAAGAGAGAGGGAGAGAAAGAGTGTGGCATAGACAGAGCAGGAGAGAGAGCCCCTGGTGACATTGGCAGGCTAATGCTTTAAAAACCCTCATTTGTCTTGTGAGCGTCCTCCTCCGGGGATGCGTCTAAAGTCTCTCATTTCCATTACGTGGACGCTGCTGTTTGGTGCTCATGATGAATGAAAGATGCATCAAAAATGTGTGTGTGTGTGTGTGTGTGTGTGTGTGTGTGTGTGTATGTAGGTGAGTGTGTGTGTGTGTGTGTGTGTGTGTGTGTGTGTGTGTGTGTGTGTGTGTGTGTGTGTGTGTGTGTGTGTG
>JAUCNH010000107.1:2297246-2307909 GCA_032353275.1 Sardinella hualiensis | reverse complement strand
TCAATGCAAAGTAGAAAGAGCATGCAAAGACATGTCATGTATGGCGTTGTTTAAATACTCAACATATCACGATGTGCATGTGTGTATGTGGGGGGTGTCCCATCTGTAACATCCTTTGGATTGACTTCCTTTTTCCTGCCCCTGTTGTCACATATGATGCATGTTTAACTCTCTTCACTTAAAGGTATCTGAAACATTTCCTCTCCCACACCAGGGCTGTCTACTTGGTGCGGCACCGGGAAACACGGCAGAGGTTCGCCATGAAGAAAATCAACCGGCAGAACCTGATCCTGAGGAACCAGATCCAGCAGGTGTTTGTGGAACGTGACATCCTGACGTTTGCAGAGAACCCGTTTGTGGTCAGCATGTTCTGCTCCTTTGAGACGCGGCGCCACCTCTGCCTGGTCATGGAGTATGTAGAAGGTAAGCACCATTATACAGTATATTCCCTTCTCATCTCTCTTCCCTTCCCTGACCTGCACCTTCTCTTGGATACAAGTTTCTTCTACCAGTATTTTATCATGTGGTTTCCATGTTGCCTTGTGCAGGTGGGGACTGTGCAAATCTGCTGAAGAACATGGGCCCGCTTCCCGTCGACATGGCTAGAATGTACTTTGCAGAGACTGTCCTGGCCCTGGAATATCTTCACAACTATGGCATAGTTCACAGGGACCTTAAAACTGACAAGTGAGTCGACCATCGCATAAGGCTACTGTATATACAGTGTTTACATTGTTGTTGTTGTTGTTGTTGTGATGCTATGTTTGCTGTCTACTGATGCCCTTCACTCTCTTCCCAGCTTACTGATCACATCTATGGGACACATTAAGCTGACTGATTTTGGTTTGTCCAAAATTGGTCTGATGAACATGACGACAAACCTGTATGAAGGACATATTGAGAAAGACACTAGGGAGTTCATTGATAAACAGGTGAGCTTCTGTACCATGCATGCTTTACATTTCAGAAATGCAGCAGTTTTTTCTTTCCGTATGTATGTATGTATGTATGTATGTATGTACTGTATGTACTGTATGTATGTCATTCTTTCTGTATGTCGTTCTCTCTGTGTCATTCTTTTGATCTTTTTGCATGCATACATGTAATTCTGTCTTTCCTTATGTCTCGCTGCCCATCTGTCTGCACGGCAGGTCTGTGGGACTCCTGAGTACATTGCTCCAGAGGTGATTCTTAGACAAGGTTACGGCAAGCCGGTGGACTGGTGGTCAATGGGCATCATCTTGTACGAGTTCCTGGTGGGCTGCGTGCCATTCTTTGGAGACACGCCCGAGGAACTGTTTGGACAGGTCGTCAGTGGTGAGCATTCCCCTTTTCAGTGTTCTGTGTCATTAAACCAATCATCCAGTCCAACCACCAGCCTCCCCATGTCCCCGTGGTTACATTGGCTGGAAATTTTAGTTTTATGGTCCAGACTTTCATTAGTGACCCAGAGGGAGTTGTATCTCAATACTGTCGTTTGCACGTAGATGACATCATGTGGCCCGAAGGAGACGATGCTCTTCCTGCCGACTCTCAAGATCTGATCACCAAACTGCTGAAGCAGAGTCCCCTGGATCGCCTGGGAACCGGTGAGTCTCTCGGCCAACGTGGCTATCGCCCTCACTTGAGAGACTTAGACTCCACTAGGTGTATCACTGCAGTGCCCTTCAGTGCGTACTAGCAGCCTGTGTCCTGATAAGAGCGCCCTATATCTGTGCTTGGCCTGCAGGAGGAGCAGGGGAGGTGAAGCTTCACATATTCTTCCGGGGCCTGGACTGGAATGGACTATTGCGGCAGAAAGCCGAGTTTGTTCCACAGCTAGAGACTGAAGACGACACGAGTTATTTTGACAGTAGGTGGAGCTTTAGACCTGTGAGCTACAGAGTTTATACTGTGTGTGTGTGGTGTGTGTGTGTGTGTGTGTGCGCGTGCGTGCTTGAGTAATAAAGAGTGTGTGTTGGTGCTGGTAAGTTGTTGAACCGTTTGTGTGTGTTTATCCACAGCTCGGTCAGATCGTTACCACCACACAGGTACAGACGACGACGAAACCAATGACGACGAGTCCTCTCAGGAGATTAAAAAGTTTTCATCGTGCTCCCATCGTTTCAAGGTGAGAAGGTCGTCATCTGTGTTTCTCACATTCTAGTCTTCCTCATTCCACACAAGCCCCCAGTGATAGTCCCCTAGTGACATACCGGCACAGCTGTTTGTGAAAACATGGAACTCAGCAAATATCTTTTCTGTGTTTTGAGTGACCCACTGCATGGCTGTAGCTCAACTGTGTGTGTGTGTGTGTGTGTGTTTGCGTTTCTCAGGTGTACAGCAGCTCAGAGTACCTGGCATCCCCATCCAATCTGAGCCTGTCATCATCGGAGCGCAGCTGCAGTGAGGAGAAGGAGGACCGGTGGGATGGCCAGCCTTCCCCATTCAGAGGACTGGACTCGTCTCTGCTGGGTCCCTCCAGTGATGCCCATCAGACTGGACCCAAAGCAGCAGGGTGAGGATTAAGACACAGTCATAGGAATCCCAACAGTTCAAAATTATTTAAAGTAAATCGTGTGTAGGTGTTGCAGTTGACCAGGGCAAGTTTCTTGCATAGATGACCTCACCTAAGAAGTCACCTAAGACGCCAAAAATCAGCAGGGCATGTTTGTTTGTTTGTTTGTTTCTTCTTCAGAATTTCACAAATATTTGTAGAAAAAAGGGGGCAAAACTCAAATGTGGGCTTGGGCAGGAAAAAGGCTAAAGGCTACCCTTCTGTTGCGTTGACTGGTAGTTGGTAGTAGGTAATTCTAAGACCCTACTACCCTGCAGTTTTCAAGGTTTCTTGCATCGACCATTTTTTCCTGATGGGGAATTTCTTATCGGGAATGCTATAGAGCACTCAAATCTTTGAGCACTGACTTAGGTGACGGTACAATAATGGTTTGATGAATTTTGTGATTCCGCTAAATTTCTTTGTGAATTACTTGTCACCAAAAATATTAGGAGTCCTAAAGTTGCAACTGACATGCCCATCATTTCTAGGCTTTTCTCTCCAAATCAGCTTTTATACTTTTAGCCTTAGGATTTTTTATGAACATGGGCCCAACTTTTTCCTTTGATCAGGTTAGGGTTGAGATTTTGAATGATAAATACTCCCTAAAAATACTGTTTGTGTATGAATGAACCCCATCTGTTTCTCAGCCCTCGTCCCAGAGCGGCATCGAGTTCTTCTCCTTCCGAGAGGAGTGGCAGTCCACAGGTGATGAACGGCAATCAGAGTCTGGAGAATATGCCACGCCTAGCACTCACAACTGAGGATGAAGGTCAGAGTCCACCATCTTTACAATATATTTTATGCACACATGGGTTGAGCCTGTTTTGAAGTGGTAAAGGCTAAATAAAGAGAAGTATTTGTTGACACACATTTGTTTTATGCTACTGCAAAGATAACATGAATAGAAAATTGACCTTAGTGAACTTTTTGGTTCAGCAGATGATAAAGGACATTTCATGCTTAATTGTGCAGGCAGACTGTAGCTTTATATTAATAAAAAATATTTCTATATGTGCATGCTTGCTTGCACAAGCAGTCATTTCACCCAACTAATTAGGTTCAGTCCAAACCTGGTAGATAATGCCGAATCTTTTCACCGCTTGCATCCCACCCAGACGTTATTTTCTGGGGGAAAAAATGCAATTTCATGAAAACAACATATGCTATAGACATTACATGCGACGGAAAAAATATTTTTCCTGAGGCCTTTCCTGAGTCCTCTTGAATTTCATGACTTGTCAGGCATTTGAAAAGTGTACATACATTACAAATCTTGTCACTTCTAAATGGTGGAAGTGCAAATCTAGCAAGTAGAAGTTATTTTACTTTTTCTATGCCCATTTTTTAACCTGGGAAAAAAAGTGTTTCAGCACAGTGAACAGGTGCAAAGTCTTGTTAAATCCCCATATCTTAACTGACAAAATGTTCATTGTTAGTCACTTAACTGACCGAATCTAGATGAGGGGGAGGGAGAGGGGATTATATAAGCTGTGCCTGTGTGCGTGAAGCTGGAAGTAATGTGGTGTGTGTGTGTGTGTGTGTGTGTGTGCATGGCAGTGGGACTCCCCCTCCCCCTGACAATCGCCCCGCTGCAGGATTTAGTTTCAGCTGAATTCTTACACAACAGAGTTTACAGTTGGATGGTTTTGCAGGACTGGGGTTTTAGTTGCATCTGATTGGTCTGTGTAACTGACGTGCTCAGTTGTTGCTAGGTTAACTTTAGGTTTAATGATAGAAAGTTTGGGGAAAAACCAGAGATAAAATGTCTGTTTACCTTGCTTTCATGGCTTGAGGCAAAGTGAGTGCTGTTGTTTTGTATCATTATAAAGTCATCCTTACGGGCTCTAATTTAAAAGCTAGGTCAAAGATATAGTTTAAAATCTAGCAAAAGCTATTTAAAAAAAGTAATAAAATCTATGTACTGATATGGTACTGTACAATAAGCAAGAACTTGGGCTCAAACAAAGCAGTACACCAACTGAATGCTCTCACATACCACAGGATATCTTAAGTTCATTAATGAGGTTCATTGATTGCTTTTGCTTTTTGCCAGTCATTTAAATTTAGACCCTGTGATAATGTTATGAATTATATTTACCTTTTTATGTGTGTATTTGTGTTTTCTGTACATTTGTGTTTTTTCTTTTAGAAGGTCTTGTCACCAACCTACGCCGTATCCGCCTGCGCAGCAATTCAACCGGTACTAGGCCCTCACCTCGTCGCGATAGCAAGGGCCCTCGCCGCCTCGGCCAACAACTGGAGACTCCCGAAAAACAGAGACTCCCTCCCGGATGCAAAGTTCCCAAGTCGGCCTCAGCGTCTGGCCTCTCTCTCATTGTCACACCAGGTAGGCGTGCCGCTTGCATCACGTTCCCCCAGTGGGCATAAACCAGGGTCCCACCACTGCCAGAACTCAACTGAACTGAAAAGAGCTCTAGAATGTTTAGGGTAATTGAATGAGCTTTGCCCCCCATGGGTGTGCATCTCGGTATAGTAACGCATGGAATGAGATTGCACCAGTGATTGGCACATGACTGAGTAGGAAAACTCACAGCAAGTTTGTAAATGTGTAAATTAATTGAAACCTTTGAAATGTGTAAATTAAATTTGTAATTCAACACATCAAACACTTTTGTTTTACAAAAGCAGAATTGAAACTCCATATTTGTAATTTAGGAATTGTGACTTCGGTGAACAACTGCAGCGCACATTGTGGCCATGAGGACACGATTAGTGCAAGCCCTTCCGATTTGACCATGTCCTGCCTGTCCCTTTCATCAGACGAGGTGGCAGGAGGCCTCCAGAAGAGCCCCATGTCCTCGCACTCGCTCTCCTCCAACCCTTCGTCACGGGACTCCTCTCCCAGCCGGGACCTGAGCACGACTTGCCTCCGCCCGCCCATAGTCATCCACAGCTCCGGCAGGAAGTACGGCTTCGCTCTGCGGGCCATCCGCGTCTACATGGGAGACACTGACGTGTACACGGTCCACCACATGGTCTGGGTGAGTGTCCTTGGAGTGCATGGGGGAAACAACACCGCCACTGTTGAGGCGGCTGTGTCGCCTACAATGTGTTCTTTTTCAGCCGGGTGTATTTTAGTCCGACGCCTGAGGTTGTGTCTTGCTCTCTCTGCATTGTGATACCAGAGTGTGGAAGAAGGCAGCCCAGCCCATGAGGCCGGGCTGAAGGCAGGGGACCTCATCACTCATGTGAATGGAGAGTGCATCCAGGGTCTGGTGCATACAGAGGTGGTGGAGCTTCTGCTGAAGGTAACTTTAGCTAAGTAGCTAACATCTGGCCCCTATTGAGGGGCTCTTAGGAGAATGTGTGTGTGTGTGTGTTTTTTTTTTCTCTAAATTGGTTGTAATAATATGTGTGCACATATACCTATGCAGAGCGGGAGTAAAGTGATGCTGCAGACAACCGCTCTGGAGAATACCTCAATCAAAGTCGGACCAGCCAGAAAGGCCAGCTACAAAGGCAAGATGGCGAGGCGCAGCAAAAAAAGCAAGAGAAAGGAGGGTCAAGAAAGGTATTTTACGAAGACCCTTTCATTCTCGTATTTTTAGCAGTTTCACTTGCAGTCATAGCACTGTATAATAATGATGCTTAATCTTTTGCAAAGAATGCACATTTCTCATTTTATTTATTTATGCATTGTTGTTGTTTTGCTAGCAAACGACGGAGCCTTTTGAAAAAACTCCCGAAGCACAACCCCACTCTCCAGAACAGCCGCAGTTTCTCCTTTGGCTTCCATCACTCTGCGTCACCCAGCGACAGCCTGTCGGACTCTCCCACGCAGAGCCTGTCTCCGGGACCCAACACACCCTGCAGGAGCCCAGCACCTGACTGCTCAGCTGGTAAGACGCGGACAGATCTTAAGGAGCTGCATGAGAGGTGTATTCGCCAAACGTTACTAATGTCAGGAAAAAAGCAGAGCGCGCATTGAAAAATACAAGAGCATCTGCCTGCATAGTGGTATAGTAGTCAGTCCCTGAGCTGTTCTGTTGCACTTCGTTGTTGCCATGTTGAGTTTTATTTTATTTTTTTCTGCATCGACTGTTTGATGTAAGATTAAAAAGATCATGTCATCTGTCTGTATTTGGAATGTGTCTGCGTTGATAACGTATTTATTGATTGATTGATTGATTGATTGATTGATTTCCCTTCGTCCAGACTCCAATTCTCCTCAGAGCTCCTCACCGGGCTCCAGCTCGCCCAACTCGCCCATACCTCAGAGCCGGCCGAGTTCTCTGCATGTCCTCGGCTCCAAGATCCGCTTCGCCAAGGCCGGCCGCTGCAAGTCGACAAGCAGCATCCCACCGTCGCCGCTGGCCTGTAATCCAGCGTCCACACAGCCCCTCTCCCCTCAGTGCTCCCCGTCGTCGCTCCCGGGGCTCCCAAAAAGCCTCCACTCCTACCACGGAAAGACTCTCTCCCCGCCCACCATCCCCCGGCAGCCGGTTAGGCCCCGCAGTGCGGAGCCGCCGCGTTCGCCGCTGCTCAACAGGGTCCAATCAGCTGAGAAGCTCTCTGGAGCCTACTATGGAGACAAGAAGGCCTACACCACACGACGGCACACCATGGATGCGCCCCTGGCTGAGAGCGAAAGCCTGAGCGACTGCGGAGGCGACGTGGCCTCCGGGTTCGTCTGCGTGGGTGACCACGCCCGACAGGGAGGCTTCAAGGGCGGCCAGAGGTTGCGCTCCAGCGACGTGGTGGTCATGAAAAAACTGAACCTGTCGGATCGTCGGGACTCCTTTAAGAAACAGGAGGCTGTTCGGGAAGTCTGCTTCGATTACCCTAACGAGGAAGAGGAAGAAGAGGAAATGGTCACCACGCCCTCCACCACCGTTCCGAGCAGCCTGCCACGCTACGCAGCAGCATGGATCAGCTCCGAGCGACCGCGAGAAGCCAGTAAAGAAGAGATCCCAAGCCGTGGTACAAAATTCCAAAAGGGTGCAATACAGGGACAGAGGGAGGGCGGTCGGTAGAGCTCAGTGCTCAGTGCTCGGGAACGCCCCATAAAGAAAGTCGCGCGCACACACACACTAAATCAGGGCCTTCCACGTCATTGGAACTGTGGATAAAAGCCTAGTTTTAGGCAATGCTCGGTAGATACTAGACGAGGTCAGACTGAACGTTCGTTTCAACAGAGTGAGTGCAAGATGTGCCAAAATTGGGTTCTCCTTGTTTAGGTTAGTGGAAGTGTAGCACATACATTTTTGTATTTCCCTACTTTTTTTAAGGAAAAAAAAAAGAAATTATTTATTACTCTTAACAGTTTAATACCTGTATTGTTTAAACTGGGAAGTAAGTGATCCCTTGTTGATAATTTGCACACATGCCCATGGTCCTGCTAATAGGTCAATCTATTCATGTTTTCATAACTACAGTACATTAACCTCAACATAACTACATATGTTGGTGATTGCATTCTGTGTTTTGTCATTTTGACTTCCATAATGAAGACGGGAATGATAACACATGAAGGAAATTTTTTTAGATTTACCGGATTAATACCAATAGCCCCATTTACAGGTATGTCTTCCATCCATTTCCAGTCAGATTTACCCTCCCAGCATTTTTTTTCCATTTTGTCTCTTTCTGTGTGTATCTCATCTGAGTGTTTAATCCAGGTGCCTATGAACTAAGGTGGTGTGATTTCTGTGATATTTATCCATACAAAATACCCTAAATACACCAGAATGTTTTAATAAGGTCAATATGAAGATCATGAAATGCCATGTCTGAGCCAAATCCAATATGACATCTCCTGTCCCTCAGCATTTGAGTAATTCGGTCAGATTTGCTTTTTAATGGCAGTCATTTTGTTGGCACTAACATCATTTTAAACATTGTTGGTGGCAGTCAAAAGAGAGGGAAACTGATTATGTTTGCTGTAATGATATCATCTGTAATTTAATTACCTCCCGTGCATCTTCCCCCTCTGCATTTAGTGGTTTAGAACAAGACATGCATGACTATGTCCGACTCCTTTTAGCTATTTAACTACTGGGTGTCAGTAAATGTTTACATTCTAATGTAAAATTTGATGCTAATCATTTTACCTGAAGTACCTTGAAAATATTTAGGAGGATTTGACTTTGTTTTCCCATTTAAATTGTTTTGGTTAGCTTGCATTTACAACAAAACTATCTTAGTTATAGCGGGCACATTTCTGCGTATAATGTTCACTAGTTGACAATGTCATTGAATTTGTGAACTAAAAATGCACTCTGACTCCACTCTAAATTCTGATGTAGTTATTGATACCCTCTAAGTCCTTGCAGTTTTGTTTGTCAGAAAAATGTCCACTTATGCACAGATGTCAAGACTCATGTTAACATATGCAGAACTGATCCACCAGCATTGCAATGGAGTCACTGCCTGTATGAGAACTATGCATTATTTATGTGGCTACATTTTAGAAGTAATCAGACGCTCCCATTTTCTTAGCTATTTCTGTCCAGCTGAAAATGGCATGTAGCACAATTACGTTTTGTTTGGCGGTAGTTATTTCACCCTTCTGATTTGGGTGCGTATAATATGAAGTGTAGTGAAGACTGTGTGGTTCACTGTTTTGGAGTATTCTAGAAAATGTACACAGCTGTATTCTCCCCATATAGAAGTATGACTAATTTTGGGAGCATTGCTTGGATAGTGATGGCTTTATCACAGGAATATGATGCTTATGTTTTGTGTCATGCGTTTGTCTCTGCAGATGAACACCAAGCCTCGGTCCTGGAAAGGCAAGCAAGGGCACCGGCAGTCTTCCCGCTGGGGTCGCACACACATGGCTGACGATGCCCAGTCTGAGTATGGTTGGTCCCCCATGCGTACCCGACGCAACAGTGATGCTGCCTCTGAGATGTCCTGTGCATGGTAACCCAGGCAACGCCGACCACAGAGCCAGAGAGGGTAAAAGCGGAGCTTTTAATCTTTGACAGAGCTGACTGAGCGACATTTAGAATGGATGCTCCACTGTGGCCTTGAGTGATCATTCCTGATAGGCTGTCAAATGTTGCTGATGTAATGACAGCACAAATCCATCCATCCTTCTAGATTTTTTTTGTTTGTTTTCCTGTTGTGCAAGTTTGTTAGTCTGCAGTACAGTAAGCTGTTATATGTTGTTGTGGTTTTTTTTTTTTGTACAAAGAGGGCGTATTTTCTCAGCAGCTCTGAATAATAAAGACATTTGTATCTGGACCTTGCTTAATTCATTGCTTTTAATTGCTTAGGTCATGTTTTTTATCATGAACAGGGACCTCCATTCTATAAACATGCACTCACTTTCCATTTGCCACTTTCCACTGACTAGTAGATTTAGCCTACTGAAATTTCATAGTATAACTTAACCCATGCTCAATAAAATGTGTCTCAGTAAGGACTCCAGACAGTTTCCAGAAAGTTCTTTGTCTTCCCAATCTACCACAGGCCTCTTGTTTTAAAAAAAAAGTTGGAGACTTCCAAATGAGGGGCGGTGTTTCGTGTGACGTAGACCCCTACAGTGAAAGTGAGAAGAGCTGTCTACTTGAACACAAGAATCCGACGATTTTTAACGCAACATCCAAACCTTCCAGGGCTATTTTGTATATATTGCTTTAGCTAGTTCATTTAATTTATTTGGAAACCATGGCTGAAAGCGACTGGGATTCTGTGACTGTCTTGAGGAAGAAAGGCCCATCGTCAGCGCAGGCGAAATCAAAGCAGGTAGTTAGCGTCAGTGTAGCAAGCTAGCCAAAGATAGCGTAGCACTACGGAGGTTAGGGAATCATGCGGGAAGGTTCCAAACCTGCGCTCGGCTGTAGTGTCTTCCCGAGCAGACAGGCATGCAAATAAATCTCGGGGACTTGACATATCGCAGGGCCACTCTTGGCTCACGACTGGGAGGTAAAAAGAGCAACCATACATGAGTGGAAATTGTGTTAATTCCTGTTACTAACCGAGGCACCCTAATGTTGCAGGCATGGTGGCGTGGGGGGCGTAACGTTACAGCCTTGTGTTTTTAACCTGATGTGGTTAGCTTGCTGTCTAGCTACCCCAATCAAAAGTATGGTCCACGGGCGTTCAGTGCCAGAGGTATTATTGAACATAGGTTGTGCATTCATGTCGATCTTTCCG
>JAUCNH010000107.1:1721005-1734301 GCA_032353275.1 Sardinella hualiensis | reverse complement strand
TGAGATCCAGGAGGGAAATGGTTTGACCAAAGGGCCCAAATGACAAGCTGTTCTTGAGCAGAAAAGCTTCTCGGCCTCTTGTTGCTTTGGACTGAGAGAATAACCTGAAAATTGTACCCACTGGGCAGTTGATACAAATACAAACACCACTCTGCAGAATCCTAGCATTAACATGCTGAATATGTCAGCCATCATTCCCTTCCCTACCAGACACAAACCCACTCTGTCTCTGTAATAATAAACGCTGTTGACATGGCCTTACTAGGGGCAGAATATCAGACTATGCAGAACAGGGCTTTTACGAGCAAAATATCCAAAACAAAAGGGCTGTGGAAATACAACATTGAACAATCAATTCAGTCATTAAGTAAATCAATGAAATCAATATTCCCTAATGCACTAGTTAACACACCTATTGCCTATTCATATCCAGTACCTATTCAAACCTCACACCTGTATTACTCCTGCATGTGGATCTGATGCCACCTAAGGAGTGAATGACTCATGCTGAGCAGCATCCAGTGGTTGCACGTGCGGATGAGTCACCCGGTGCACAGCTGCACAGAGCAGCCTGATGTCAGTGAGGCTGCACATTGATGGGCTGCTAGATCATTTGGCCAATTCTGATTGATTTGGGCTTGTCACGCACCCTGGCAGTAAGGAGGGCACAGTCAAACGAAAACAATGGTAGAAATAGCTGAATAGAATGTCAACAAACCCATAAATTTGGCACACCTCGTTATTTCTGTCACTTTGTTTCATCCCCTTCACACTCACTCCTCATCTCTGTGCTTCACTGATTCTTCACAACTCTAAATGTGAGTCTGTCACATGATGAGCCTTTCAGACCCCGTCAAAAGAGCTCTTCACAAGCAAAGGAAATAGTAAGAGCGGCATACCACTGATATCTCTCTGTGGAACTTGGCCTCCAAGCTGGTGACGCTCTTGAATGTATTCACATAGAATCCAACTCGGCTGCAGGGTAGGGGGAAACACACACACACACACACACACACACACACACACACAGAGAGAGAGAGAGAAAGATGAGGACAAACATCTGCTTCCTGTCTGTGCGATGTGAGAATGAATACAACAGCTGTTGAATGACAGGAGCTTTGAAAATCATCGCCCTCTTTCATTTTACAGGCCATGCATGCTTTTCACCAGGCAGGCAGTCATGCACCACAGTGCACATGATAGACAAACTGTGTATGAGTAACAGCAATAACATTTAAGTACTGATAATAACGGCAATTTAGTATTATAAATAACACAGAGAAAAAAGAAAAAACACATCTTCCTACACAAGAGCACATGTAATGAATATAATTACGCCTGCTACCAATTGTGCATGAATGGCATTTCCTATCAGCTGGGCAGTTGTTTAGGGCAACCTCCCCAATGTGTGTCAGCATATTGAACATGATAGTCCCGTGAGGATGACTGTGAGGGAATGCCAACGAGGGGCGGAAGCAGGAGGATATAAATAGACTCCAGCCGCCCCTCTTCTCCCAGCTGAGCTGAGGTCTGGCCTGCAGGGCCTGGCACTAAGAGCGGGCATCCGATTGGACAGATTATGCAACCAGAGCCTTATTACTCCTCTGCCCAGGCATGAAGGCAGACGGGACGGGCTGGCAGGCTGCGAAGGCAAGCGGGCACATTGCACCCGACACACTGGCACAGAGTGAGCTGCGTGGCAACAATGCAGTCACATACGGCTCAGGTCTAAGATGCTGACCACAGCACTGAGGGCTTTTTCTTTGCAATGCACACCTTAGGAACGATTTACAATGAGCCAGCTAAAACCGTCACACTGGTGAGAGGAGAGGGTTGGAAAATGAATGTTCTAAAGAACAACTGGGTTCATCGAAATCAACATGGAATTTTAAAATGTGAAACTGCAGGAAAAAGTCCTGTGCTGGAATGTTTAGAACTCCTTTGCTAAAGAGCTGATGTGGCATTGCAAAGGCTGTCCAGCCAGAGTCCTTTTCTAGGCCTACTGGTTTATTAAACGAGTCAAACACAGACACAAAGGTATCACTTACCTGTCCCACAGAGTTGGGAGCTCATCTTGCAGACCGACATTGAGATCATCAAACACCTTCTGTGCCTTTTTCAAGTCCTCCTCTGCCTGCATGACAAGACGAAGATCATCCACAAATATCTTTAGATTGATTGCCATACAGACATAGAACTAAACCCAACACTATTTCTAAGCACAAGGTCAACAATATTTCTTTGTACAGTACATGCCACGCTAAAGCTCAATCCATGTCATATGGACCTCTCTTCTCAAAACACTTGTTTATTATTGTTATATTATCTATTACAAATGAAGGAGCATTTACTGGACATTTACAAGAGCAACTTAAACTGCAAATTAGAAGCAATTCACTTTCTACTGACCAAAGTAACAAATGCAACAACAAAAGTAACAAGTGACAAAGCTTGGACCACAAAGAGACTAAAAAAAGTAAAAAAAAAAAAACAAACAAACAAAAAAAAATGCTAAACTTTATGAATATTAGCTATGTAAACATCATGAGCGATTAGAGCGACAGGAGTGAAGACAGATATTTTAGCAGTGAGTCTTACTGGCTGAAAAAAACGATTTAACTGTACCTTCATGACCTTCCTCTCACTTCTCATATTGGATGCTTGCAAGGTCTCAAGATGGTGTCTGGCACTGTCGTAGTCAATCAGTTTTCTGGCTCTCTTTGATACACGCACCTGTACAGGGAAAAGCATCGTGTTCCTTTACATCTCAATTGCTTGTTCAACACCTTGGATAATATTCCAGATACATTAACAATGTAGTGTCAATAAATGAAGTATTTTATGTGCAGATGATCAGACATTTATGCAATATATCCAATCGACCAGTAAGGATGACAATGTAAGGCAGCACCTTGAGGTCTGGAAACTGCACAAGGTAGTTCTCCAGTGCATTGATAGTGGAGTCCACTAGTCTCTCATGAAAATCTTCCCATAGCTCATCACAGTTCTGCAAAAGACAAACGCAGAGACAAGAAAATCACTCTTGTGAAGACAATACATTTTTCATGGTGACTTTTTCATTTGTACAGTTATGCAACCCTGTAGTACAGTACAATGGAAGGCTTGTATTATTAGAGCAATATGTGCCAATCAAGTGTCACTCCCCACTGTGCGAACACCTAACAAATTCCACTCTAGTGCATCTGTGCTGTTCTTTATTTGCAGTTACCAGGCCATTCATTCTGCCTCTGTCATATTACATCTCCAATGGTTACATGACTCATTCAAGTAAAATGAGTAGCAAATTGTGCTAACAGAAGAGTATGGCTTAGACAAACACTTTAAATATGCTCTGCTCACCCCATGAGAGGGTGTCGGCGCATAAATTAAGCTCTGAGAGAAATTTTAGCATTCAGTCATCATTAGAGGAACAGATCATTAGCGGGAAAACATGAGTCATAACCTTGTTCATTGTAACATTGCTCAAAACAAAACAAGCTAAAAACTGCTCCTAGTCTTTGAAGGATGACCTTTACTGACCAAACGTGTGGGTTTGTGTTTCCTCTAACATAACAACAGTAACATTTAAGAGCCGCACAATCAATATTGTGGTGTTACAGTTATACGTTTGCAAGCATGTCAAATAACACAGTCTCTATTCTTTATAAATGCATGGCACTTGTGAACACAAGTAGATTAAAGAGGACTTGACAGTGCTGACTGACCACTGAGTAACCCTCAGCAGATACAGTATCTTCCAGAGATAGAGAGAGGTTAACTTGGCATCAGCCCACCCCTGCGAGAGCAGTCTGTTCTGGCTCGCTGTCTAAAGCTGTAAATTATACCACAGAATACAGGTGTCTGACTCGCCCCGAACAAAGGCTGTACATTCCTGGAAAACTGGCTGAGTTATTTTCATCTCACAGCCACAACAAATGAGTCAGATCTGGGCTACGCATACTCAATGAGCTGTCCAACACATCAGCACCTTGAATACTTGTCAAACTGCTAAAGAATACAACATGATCTGTGACAAGATAGTGACCGTTTGTCACTTGTTTGCCTCTGAGGTAGTCTAGACAACTCTTTCCTGTTTTGGACACTGAATGTAGCACACTCATCCATGATTATCTAGTTTCTGAATTTGCTTTATCTAAGAACAAAACAAAACAAAAAAAAGACAACAAAAACAAAAACAAAAACATATGAGCAACCAGATGTAGCCTACTTCACCACAGGTAGCACTTGGCTGAAAACAAGTAGGGTGGATACTAGTTTACTGTAAAAAACATGCAAACATCACCAACATCCCAGTGATGGCTGAAAAGCTAAAACAAATACTAACTGGCATATTTTAGAGATAATTTTGACGATGTTGTGCAACTTCCTCAGCCTGCACCACATGAATGGAGATAAACAGATGTGTATCTGAACCATGCATGAGCATATGTCATGAATCTATCAACACAAATTTGAGGATAATACCAACATTTAGTTACATAAAAAAACCTTAAAATAATGCTGGGCTGTCTTAAGCAATTGCTTAAAGTGGCCTTGCAAATCGCTTCACCAGTTTCATAATGTCATCAAGGAAGTCAAACCAATATACTGTACCACTAAAATTTCATATTGCAACAAAACACTGTCATATCCAAGTTGTGTATTGTGAATTTACGTTGAGATTAAGAGCTTTTGGTATTTGCACGACAGTCAAGACTGCAAGCTTAACATTGTCTTTGTTTTTGCAAAAAAAAAAAAATGTGATTGCACTTAAAAGAGGACAGTCCCTTTTTTTGTTTCTTCCCTACCTTCCCAATGGTCATGACATCATCCTTCCCATGCCAGTCTGGCTCGTAGACTTCATGGAGCGACTCTGTCAGGTTCATGGAGGCCTGCTGCATACCTATTGGGCATACAACAACAGAGGATCATTATATTCAGTGATACATCAAATGCAAGACAATAGTGCATGCATGCATGCATGTGTGAACATGTGTTTGTGTGAGTGTGTGTGCGTGCATGCGTGTGTTTGTGTGTGTTTGTCTTCTGGTGACTCACCTTTTACAGCGGCCAGATAAGCCTTCATCTCCCTCTGCAACCGGGAGCCTTCAGACTGTAGGATTAGCAAAGAGAGGCTCAGAGAAATCACACACACACACACACACACACAACCGCACTTCGACACACATATACTCCACACGCATACATAGAAACACATGCACTCGCTGACACTGCCACACTCACACACACAAGTGCACACCCTCGCATGCACTCTCACGACACCCACACACACATACACACACATACACACAAATGCACATCCACACACTCATTCACACGCATGCACAAATACACACACAGCTGACATACAGCTTACAGGCTATATGTCTATGGTGTGGAATTAAGCCTAAATTCACATTCATTTCCTGACTAAAACCAAAGTGATTAGACTCATGCCTATGAGCCAACACCTACATTCTTACACACATACTATACCATTATTACAACAGAAAATTTAGCCCTCAGTTTTATGGACAGAACAAACACAAATGCATCCGTCTCCACTCAACACCATCTGTCATCATCATCTCGTGTGTTGAGATAAAGCTATGAGCCGGCCCAGTGTACAGGGCTGCTGTCCGTGGTGCTGATATACTGTATGACAGCACTGCCTTTGGAGATCAACACTATCTTATCTTAGGCCTTGTTTACAAATCATAGACTCAGTCTAGGAGCTCATACATATTCCGGGTGCACCTCCAGTGTGATTGAATGGTTCTCATATGAAAGCACTGAAGGACCAAGGTCTGCTGCCGAGTGAGCAAGTATCCCCTGCTCTGGTAACAGTGAGCTCGACTTGGCCTGGCCACTGGCCACATGTGCCTCGTGTGCCTCACTGCATATTCAGTCGATTGGATTCGGGTGACATTTGAGTGGTTCGCCCCGGACAACGTGTTGTCCTCCAACAGCTAGCACAACTGCAGTAAGCCTGTGTTTGTCTCTCCCCTATTTGACGTGCATAGGAAAGATGCACAAATAAACAATAGACCATTTCAGGTTCTAGTTCCACAGCTGGACAAAACAATGCTTGAACATTCTATCTTGGTCCTCAACTACTTCCTGTTACATTAACATAACACGTAGAATGTTAGACAGGAAGTCCTTGGCGACCAGCATTGGAACTAGAACCTGAAATGGTCTATAGTCTGGACTAAATCAACCCATAGCCCTGTTGTTTAAGGTGGCCAAGTGCCGTCGGTAGGAATGAGAACAAGACAAGTTGGAACAATAAAGAATATTGAATGTGTCAACCGGCAGCTGAACCAAGAGCCAAGAAAGCCAAGAACCAAGACGATACACAATTAGCTTGTGGCGGTCGCAAATGTGCCAGATGCTCATTTTGTGGGATCTGTAAAAGCACTTCCTCTCTTGAGGTCAGACATCAACAATCGACACCCAATACATCACAGCATACAAGGCACACACTTTTGTTAAGAATAATAGGAACTGGGAATGATGTCAGTGTGTGTTCTAGAGCAGGCGTGATCTCAGTACTCTTCACTGGGGAGTAATTAGTGTATGGGCATAAGCCTTACACGTACAGTAGGCTTGACACATGTGGGAAGCACTGCTGGCCTCCCAGCACTGGTAGACTCTGAGTCAGCATATTTCCTCTTCCCTCCCTCGTCTGGGTCTGTTTGCTTGGCAGCCAGGCATGAGTCTCACAGAGGCTGCAGCTAATGTGTACAATACACTGTGGACCGGAACAGGAAAATGTGGAGATAAAAAGTGCAAGAGAAGAGAAGAGAAGAGAAGAGAAGAGAAGAGAAGAGAAGAGAAGAGAAGAGAAGAGAAGAGTAGAGAAGAGAAGAGAAGAGAAGAGAAGAGAAGAGAAGAGAAGAGAGAAGAGAGACGAGAAGGAGGCTGTTTCCTGTGCCTGTCCAGGCACCCTGGGGCATGAGGCACTTTAATCAGGATTAGAGGGGGCAGGTGTAAAGGTGGGATTAGGCTACACTGTTTTCTCCAGAAAAAAAATCACAGCACTTCATGAAAGGCTCTCCTCTGCTCTCCATGTGCTGTACATCAAAGGTTTCTCAAACACCCTCATATGAGCCTGTGTAATTCATAAGCTGTGTCAGCACTGCACTGACTTCGGTACTACACATGAACTACACATGAACATGTGCTGATATTGGATGTGCTTGTCTTGGTTAAGGTCTACGTCAGCTTTCTGAGTGTGCTCCTCCTTGGCTAGATGGAGGCAGCATTCCAACACACCTTCTCGAAGTGCCCTAGGGGTTTTAATCTTGTCTGTGAATGCCACACTAGCTAGCTGCAAACCAGTGTGACACCTATTGCATTGTTTTCAGGACATAAGCCTGCATTTGGAAAAGAATATTATCTTAAGCTCTGATATTGTGATTTAGATTGTGTTGCATTTTATGCTTTTAGCAGACACTTTTATCCAAAGCGACTTACATTTTGTCAATTATCAATAAGCTCATGACCAATCTTCCCAAAGCAATTTAGGATTAAGTGCCTTGCATAACATGCACAACAGTGGGAACCAGGATTCGAACCCCTAAATTTACAGGCTACTAGCAGGCAAGCGACTGCTAACTAACTGTTACACTACCACTAACAGATGCAGGGTGGGCACTTCTAGAATGGAACACTCTCAAAGAGCATTGATCTCTACTTGGTCTTATTATAACACCTCAAGTTACACGACTGTAGGATATGCTTGCTGTATATCAGTATAGCAGAATACAGTATGTGTGCATGTAAGAAAAAGACGCCATTTCCTGGCATTGCTATCTTCAAACACCATCATTCCTGAATACATGAAAGGGTACTATATTATTAACTAACAATGGTCTTACCTCCTGTCTCTTGAAGTTTTGAACAGTCTGTTCAAACTGCTCATCTTTCGTCTCATCAGCCTTACCCAACTTCTGCAGCACCTGAAATAAAAAGAGAAGACATGTCTCACAATTGACTTACAGCATGCAAGAAGTACAGTATATTCCCAGCCTCTCAGCCAATGCTGCAGCCTTCACAGACACCCCCCATGGAACATCTGCACTGGAATAATGTGTTGGGTGGGTTGTGTTGATGACTGTGTTGATGACAAACAAGATTTAGATCTACAGCCTCTTGCATGTACAAAAACAAACATTGCAAGGGGATAAATAACAAAAACAAAATCCTCTTAAAGGGCCTGTCTTTAAAAGCAGATAACCACACAGCCAATCCCATTCAAGAACAGTGAGGCAGTGGCTACTAATACAATGATAAAATCACTGAAACAGAGCAGATTCCCTTGGACCATATTTACTGTACACTCTAGCAGTTCTAGACAGTGCAGAAGTTATTCCTCCAAACACTGTGTAGAGTGGAGTCAGTATCACAGCCCTGCTTAGACATATCATACACAATAATAGTGGAAAGGCCTAGATCCTGAGAGGAGCTGCATTAAAACCCATGAGCTTAGTGGCAACCAATCCTGCTACACGTCTGATGATGTCAGCTCTCTGCTCCCGTGTGAGCGAATGACAGAGGCACAGCGTTGGGACTAAGAGGCAGTCATAGAGAGAGGGAGAGAGAGGGAGAGAGAGAGAGAGAGAGGTTCTAAGTAAGTCTGTGAACGTAGCATGTGTGTAGTGTGGGAAGAGTGAGAGTGAGAGAGAGAGAGAAAAAGAGAGAGAGAAAGGCAGAGGAGGAATGCAGTCTAGCACATCATCAGCCCATAGCCAAAATGATGACACATCACTCATATCACATGACTCGCCCACTTTTTTAGCTCAAGAGTAGCACATGAAAATGGTCGGCCAAAACCGCGTGTCACCAGACCTTTGGCTCACACAACCGGAGTTCACAGCAGTCATTCACTGACATGTCAAAAACATCAATGGTACAGTTGTGTTCCTAGCAAAAGCACACTTGTTAAAAATGTCTGCTGGTTGATTTTAGCATTGGATGATTGCTGAGTCACTACTAGGTTTGTACAGCTGTGAGCAGGAATGTCCTCACAGCTAGGTGTACCTTATACACCTACTCTGGGCCACTGTGTCAGTACAACTGTAGATTGGGTCAAACGTGGTCAACGTTGTCGATTTTTAAATAAAGGTAATTGCATTGGAACTCGGAGTGTGCAGCACCCTGATTTCTTTATTCTTTGGATCTACCGGCAGCCAGCACCTCATTTTAAGTGTGCGTTACATGCTCTCTTGACAACAGCAGATGCTGAGCACACAGTGACAGCATATCCCCACAGTCAAAAGTACGAACTATAAGCCCCCATCGCCAAAAGCACAAGCTGAAAGCGCAGCAACGAATGTTGACAACAAATGTACAAGCAATCCAGGAATGTTTTTTAACCTTTCCATGCTTTACAAATGCTTTTTCCAATTGCCATCTAGAGATATTCCTTTCAAGTCACTCACTACCATCTGCTAGGCTCCACGTTAACTTGTTTGTCAGTTACTAATAAACAAACGGATTACTAAAAATAATTTGTATAAAGGCAAACTTTCTAAGATTTCTATGTATGAAACAGAAAACATATTTTCACATCAAAGGGTTAGAATTACACCAACAAAAGACAATTGACATCCTCTATGATAAGGACAATTAAATTAATTATTGAAACCAGTGCTATTTTTTTAGGTGTTGGTGATAAAAAAAAAAAAAAACCATGTGCCATTTGCAAATGATGTAACAGGCTCAATCAGTATGCATAATGACTGGTTAGTTGACAAAACAATGTTTGTATCAGCATCCCTAAAATACAGTTTAATTCTGACATTTCTGCAAGTTCACCAACTTGACTGGTTGAAATGATAGCTTCCCGTTCTGACAATGTGTGCTGGTGTGTGTTTTTCTATAAAGGAATACAGTATGTCATCTTTTTTAAAGGCTGCATTGCTAAAACTGACACCAGTGGTAACACTGCGCCTTCGTCTACTCTTACACGTATTTATGGCCCATAGCCAAGTCCAAATGGCTCCATTAGGTTAATAATTACATGCCCATTCCTATTAATTAGATAGAGGCAACACTGTGACTTTTAACTCCTGCATGTGGGATCACTGTCACACATACCCCACCACCACCACAATATAAACTGCAAAATTGTGGTTCAATCAGTGAGCTCCAATCAGCATGCCAATGGGTACAAAAAGACCCTGGGAAATCTGCATTTATGGCAACTGAAGACAAAACAGATCAAGCACAGTCCGACATTTTGAATCAATCAGTGGGTACTACTGTACAGATATTGTAAATTAAATGTCAGAAATAGATAATGGCGTTGTTTTGGCATTGCATGCCATATATAGACCTGGGCACGATTTCCAGTTTGGACATACAACCCAGCCCACACAACATGTATATGAAATATTAAAGTATTTTGGCAAGGCAGCCTCCACCCTCCTAAAAAAGGTGAGTTTAAAGTAATTAATGTATTCCACACCTGTATGCCATGATATAGGGTATTATTTTGTCCTCTTTTATTCCTCTTTCGAAAGTGGGGATGTTTCGAGAAAACTTATACCACTGAGGCAGTAGGCCTCCACCACTCTAAACCTTTAATTATGCATGGTGCTGTTCATCTGCATCCGCCTACCCCAGGTTGAATGAATTAAATTGCCTAATGCCCTGACATTGATGGCTCACATCATCATTCTCGCCCAGCAGATTATGTTATGAGGCATATCAGCTATAAATACACCACATGTTTTCATGTGTTGAAGCAGTGGACATCATCTGAGAGAGTTGCAAGTGTGGTTTTATCACAGAGCAATGACGCCTAAACTAAAGGATCTTGTTGCAGGTTCCATGTGATCTACTCTGATCCAACAGCTCATGTTGCAGTGCCAGACACAACACCTTACCGACTTTCTTAAAGAGCCCTGGTGCTGTTGGTTTTCCTAGGATACAGAATTACAATCATCATGAAATGAAAGATAGACAGCCCATTCGTAATTACATGGTTATACTGTATTTTCGGTTATTCCAAAATTAGGCACATTTTTAGGGGTCGCAAAAAATGCCACGGATAAGCCAACAATCACTTGGCCAACCAATAATCATCATCTGGTGTCATACCCTTCAAACTACATAAACCGGCAATTCTCTCTGCAGTGCAGACTGAACTTTGCTGTAGGCCTACAGGCCTACCAGGTGTTGAAAACACGCACGCGTCGCAGTAAGCACTGATCTTCACTCTCGCTTCGTTAGACGACTGTAGCTACTCGACAGCTTGGATATTAAAAGAAAAGCAATCCTCTTACTGCAGCCTGAAACGTGTCGAAGAACGCCATGTGCACAGTGTTTATCAATAAGAGTAGGAAACTGATAAATGTATAGGCCTACTTAAAACAACCAATTCAACATAGCATGTAGGGCCTATCGCATTTTTGCTAGGTACTAACTAAAATACAGGCATAAGCATACCACTAAAAAGACCTGGCAATGCCAATCCCTTGGATTTGAATGACAGGAATGCCTACTTTACGCATGATATAAATAGGCCTGTGTCAATCAATCTTTAACATTTTGTATAGATTTTACCCAAATTTCCTGAGGAACTAGTAATTAAAACCGTGTCCTATTTATAGAGCCTGGTTTTAAATAGAGGAGATTGTCGGACGTATTATCTCTACAACCTAAGTCGGTTAACTCAGGCGTTTAGCCTACTCTGACGGATGAGCATAGTGGCTCCCATTGGAAGTCCACCCCCGCTATCATTCGTACCGCAGAGAGGGCATCCCCCACCTCCCCTTCCACTGACCTTGCAGGGAAATTATTGCTTCATATAAATTCTTCGAACTGTCAACCTCCCCGTGCCAATGACGGAATAGGAAGACCTGCGTACGTAGAATTACCAACACCACTGGTAACATTTCAAGGGTGTCGTTAATCGTGCTGTAGTAATAGCCTTTAGGAGCAGCATAAATGTCGTTCATCTCTGCGCGTGAACAATAAGTGGCCTAAAGTTCGACAATTACATTGTAACAGCTTACACTATGGGCTCCTTCCCTTCACGCTATAGCATTCACCTTTTACAGGCGTTTTAAGTGGAAATGCTGCCTTGAAGTAGACTGGGCTACACTCCTGTCGCTTCGAAATGGCAGTGGGTGAAATTGCTGCCCTACGCTGAGGCTGTCACCAATAACGCATTTGGTGATAATGCGTTGTGGCTATACAATGTCGACGAGAATAAACTGTACATTTAAAAACAATATCATATCATCAGCGAATCAATACCACAAGCTTAAAAAGCTATCTGAAGGAAGACAAATTCTGCCTCCCTCATCCTTGCACCTAGGCTTCTCTTCCTATCGCCTACAGCATCGAGCAGCCTGAGCATCTTCTGGACAGCTCCTCTACGAATGTAAACCTCGTAACGGCAAAGACAAACATGTCTTGCTAAAAAACATTTAACAATATTTTCGTGCGTAAAAACGCGGATAGATTCATACCTTTTCCTGAGCTCGATTGAGCCGTTTCTGGACGTTTTTGGCGAAAATGCCCGTTTTAATTTCGGCCATGGCTGGTACTGAAACTGAAAGGGACGCTTCAGCACCAACAGATCCGCTCAGTCGGAGCAGGAGGGGGAGGAGTAGACTTGCTCTTAAAGCCACAGCTCAAACGAATGACCGGATAGTCTCGAATCACCTTTGCCGTTGGTTAGGCCTATACAATTCATTTGACAACCTGGGACTTTGCATAACATGTCTCTGATGTGATTCGATTTGCTTGAGCAAAATCAACTCTTATTAGAATTTCCATGGCTGCGTCAACAACACTGATCTTTATTAGCATGGATAGCCTGTCTCTCATATTATGTCGCAATAGGAAATCTCACTGTTTCTTACACATCGGTCATCCGTTGAATGGACTGCGCTCTGCTCATGAAATTAAGCATGGTAGATAGACAACACCAAACCTCTATCTTATGCCTATAAAGAACAGACAATTCTGTCATCAGTAACTTATTATCACCAACGAAGGTTCAAGAATTTTCCTTTTCCAGTTTATTGTGGCACTGTGCAGGTGGGGAAGAATAATCTGTGATGAACCATATACATATGCCAAATACATTTAACTTCTGAGGCCCATTAATATATTTAACTGCATATAATTCCCTTGAAATGTCCTATGGACACATACTTAGGGCCCATACCTATGACTGCCTGTCCCGTGCCTGTGGAATGAGTCATGGCAGTTGATTGTGTACTGTAAAGGCAAGTAATAATAATATAATAATAATAATAATAATAATAATAATAA